>JARYGA010010421.1:0-67771 GCA_030545235.1 Helianthus tuberosus | reverse complement strand
TAATAATCAGCCTGCATCTGTTCTTTTCGATTCCGGTGCCGATAAGAGTTTCGTGTCATTATCTTTTGAGCAAATGCTTCGCGTGTTTAGAACGAAACTAGGCAAATCTTTGACAGTAGAGGTAGCTAGTGGTGAACCCATTATTCTTGATTCTGTTCTTCACAACTGCCAGTTGAACCTTAACGACCATCTTTTTCCTATTGACCTCGCGCCTATGCAACTTGGAAGCTTCGACGTTATTGTGGGAATGGATTGGTTATCCAAGCATCACGCAGAAATAGTTTGTTCTAAGAAGATTGTTCGTGTGCCGCTTTTAACAGGCGAGATCCTGCAGGTTCAAGGTGAGAAGCCTACCGGTGGTCTCAAACTCATGTCTTGTTTTAAAGCTCGGAAGTATCTGCAGAAGAACTATGTGGCTTTCTTAGCACATGTTACAGAAGATAAAGGCAAGGGTAAGTCTATTTCAGATATTCCTGTCGTTCGGGATTATTCTGAAGTGTTCCCTGAAGATTTACCTGGTCTACCTCCAGTACGCCAAGTCGAGTTCCGCATTGATCTCGTACCTGGTGCAAATCCCACAGCCAGAGCTCCATATCGTCTTGCACCGTCTGAGATGCAAGAGTTGTCTAAGCAGCTTCAGGAGCTCTCTGACAAAGGTTTTATCCGTCCTAGCTTTTCACCCTGGGGTGCTCCCGTTCTTTTTGTCAAGAAGAAGGATGGATCCTTTAGGATGTGTATCGATTATCGTGAGCTTAATAAGCTTACCATCAAGAATCGATATCCTCTACCTCGCATCGATGATCTCTTTGATCAGTTACAAGGCGCTTCTTATTTTTCGAAGATTGATCTGCGATCTGGATATCATCAACTTCGGGTGCAAGAAGAAGACATTCCGAAAACAGCATTCCGTACTCGTTATGGACATTACGAGTTCACAGTCATGCCATTCGGTTTGACTAATGCTCCTGCTGTTTTCATGGACTTAATGAATAGGGTCTGTAAACCTTATTTGGATCAGTTCGTCATTGTTTTTATTGACGATATCTTGATTTACTCTAAGACGCGAGCTGACCACGAGCAACATCTTCGTCTTACTCTTGAACTCCTAAAGAAAGAGCAACTTTTCGCCAAATTCTCCAAGTGCGAATTTTGGCTTAAAGAAGTTCAATTTTTGGGGCATGTTATCAACGAACGGGGTATTCATGTAGATCCCTCCAAAATCAGTGCGATTAAGGATTGGGATACGCCTACTACTCCTACTGAAGTTCGTTCTTTTCTTGGTCTAGCGGGTTATTATCGCCGCTTCATAGAAAACTTCTCTAAGATTGCAGTTCCTCTAACTGCTCTAACTCAGAAGAAAATGCCCTTTTACTGGGGATTCAAACAAGAGGAAGCTTTTCAACACCTGAAGCAGAAGCTTTGCGATGCGCCTGTTCTATCATTGCCTGAGGGTGATGATGATTTTGTTGTGTATTGTGATGCATCGAAATTGGGTCTTGGCTGTGTTCTTATGCAAAGGAACAAAGTCATAGCCTATGCATCAAGGCAGTTGAAGCTACATGAGAAGAACTACACCACTCATGATCTTGAGTTGGGTGCAGTTGTCTTTGCTCTAAAGATCTGGAGACACTATTTGTATGGTACAAAATGTGTGGTTTTCACAGACCACAAAAGTCTTCAGCATATCTTCAACCAGAAAGAACTCAACATGAGACAACGACGTTGGGTTGAGCTTTTAAACGACTATGATTGCGAAATTCGCTACCATCCTGGTAAGGCGAATGTCGTGGCTGATGCATTGAGTCATAAGGAATGTACTAAGCTTCATTGTGTACGTGTTCAATCTGTTATTCAAGCTCGATCCGATATTCAAACACGCATTTCTCAAGCTCAACAATCTTGTGTTTCACAAGGATTGATGGATAAGGAATTTCCCTATCACATAACACCTGCTCTGGAATTGAAGGACAATGGATCATATTACTTCATGGACCGTTTGTGGGTCCCAAGCCAGGATGATCTTCGTACCTTGCTTATGGATGAAGCCCATAAGTCTCGTTATTCTATTCATCCGGGCTCAGATAAAATGTATAAGGATCTTCGTATTCACTATTGGTGGCCTGGTATGAAGAAAGACATTGCCTTATACGTATCAAAATGCCTTACTTGTCTTAAGGTTAAGGCTGAACATCAGCGTCCTTCTGGTTTATTGGAGCAACCAGAGATTCCAGTTTGGAAATGGGAAAACATTACTATGGATCTTATTACCAAACTCCCACGCACTAAGAAAGGTCATGATGCCATCTGGGTAGTCGTTGATCGTCTTACAAAGTCAGCGCATTTCTTGCCAATCCGCGAGGATTTTCCTACTGACAGACTTGCTCAAATCTATGTTGATGAAATAGTAGCTCGACATGGTGTTCCGTTGAACATCATTTCTGACAGAGATGCTCGTTTCACTTCTCACTTTTGGAGAACCATGCAATCTGCTATGGGGACCCAACTTAATCTGAGCACAGCTTATCATCCACAAATGGATGGTCAATCTGAGAGAACAATCCAGACTCTGGAGGATATGCTAAGGGCTTGTGTGATCGATTTTGGTGGTAGCTGGGATTCACATCTTAAATTGATTGAATTCTCCTACAACAACAGTTATCACACTAGCATCAAAATGGCTCCTTTCGAAGCTCTCTATGGTCGAAAATGTCGTTCACCAGTCTGCTGGAATGAGATTGGCGAGGCTCAACTTACTGGACCTGCTCTCATTTTAGAGACAACTGACAAGGTCAAGAAAGTTCGTGATAACCTTCAGGCAGCTAGAAGCCGTCAGAAGATTTACGCGGACCCAAAACGCAAAGCCTTGGAATTTCAAGTCGGTGATCGAGTATTACTTAAGGTCTCACCTTGGAAAGGTGTAATCAGATTTGGAAAGAAAGGAAAACTTGCACCTAGATACGTTGGACCATTCAAGATCGTCGAAAGAATCGGAAAGGTAGCCTACAGACTTGAGTTACCTCCTGAACTTGGAAATGTTCATCCAACTTTTCACGTGTCCAATCTCAAGAAGTGTACAGCTGATGAGAACTTCTCCATACCGCTTGACGAAATTCGTGTTGGCAAAACACTGAAATTTGTTGAGAAACCAGTGGAAATCATGGAACGTGAAGTCAAGTGGCTCAAACGCAAGCGCATTCCTTTGGTCAAAGTTCGCTGGGAAGCTAAACGTGGACCTGAGTTTACTTGGGAACGCGAAGACCAAATGAAGGCGAAATATCCACATCTTTTTCTACGAGTTTCCTCTAAATAAATTTCGGGACGAAATTTCCACAAGTAGGGGAGACTGTAACAACTGTGCTTGTAATCACTATGAACAGTTCTATTATCAATAAAACAATGTTATTTGATCCCAATGTCTGTTTTGTTATGTTATACATTTTTCATGTTTTGACTTTTATGTAATTTCAAACTCTACATCGCTTTCTGGAGAGTTATACGCAAACTAGTGCGTAAACGTACTCAGTTTAATGCGAGAAATACTCCGGAACATCAACATATACTCAACATACCTTAAATAACCTTTACATAACTTAGAAATAAGTTTTGAAGGCTTTGGTATGGCAAAAACAAGTTAATTCGCTTACAGGGACTAAATATGACAAACTGCGAAAGTATGTCAATTTGAACTGTAACGAACATTCCGGAACATAACCATAAGTTAAACACACCTTAAATATCCTTTACATAGCTTAGAAATAGGCTTTGAGGGGTTCGGTGTGCTAAAATAAACTTTTGGGTCATTCAGGGACTAAAAGTGTCAAAAAGTGCACAAGTTTGCATTTTCGCGTATAACTTACGTTCTGAATACATCCGGACATCCAAAAATTTATGTAAGCATGACTACATTATATTTTAGTGTTCGCCATAAGAAAAATCCATTCGTCGCGTCATTTGGATCGTTTTTCGCGCTTATGCGCATTCCGTCGTAATTAAGCGAACATCGCGTTCGTACGACCAAACGAACCAACACCCGGCATATTTTTTAGCATGTTTCATGTCCACAATGTTTAGGCAACATTTTAGGGCCTTAAAGTTGGCTTTACGGGCCTTAGAAGTGTCGGAAATGGCCTTAAACACGTGCAGGGACTGAAACTGTCATTTTTCAAACATATGTGCAGATCAGAAGGGCCAGGCGGCCCGCATTGTCTTTGTCTGATCCTGAAGCGGGCCGCTTCCCACTATCAGACCAGATTAAATGCATTTTATCACAAGTTGCAGCTGATTAATCCTCCACCACATGTTTTAAGTTGCTTAGTCACTAAGATAAGGAGCATATGTGGCTCCATAACCTTTCAACAAGTGTACGGATGTGATCGAATCACGGTTTCCATGAAACGATCTCAACGGTTCACCGAAAACTATAAATACCCCATCACCCCTTTGCAAAAATTACTAGAAATTTGATTTGAGAAACTCTAAGTTGAAACATTAGTTTCATACCTGAGATTTTCGAATCGAGTTTAGCATTCGGGGACCCTTCGTAAGTATTCTTTCGTTCTTTTCCTTATTTTACTGCTTTTCGAGTCAGAAAGTCAAACTTTGTTTGACTTTCAGCGTTGACCAGTAATGGTCAATGCGAAGTTCGTTTGAACTTCGCAACGTGAGTGTAATCACGTTGGTCATAGTCCCTTGGGACTATGCCCACTGATTACCACGTTGTCTAGAGTCGTAGGGTAGGCGATCTAATAAATCGCCTATACCTTCGAACTCGACCCATTTGGTCGATCATTAGGATCCGACCAAACACATTAGGTGACCATAGTAGGTAGGGAATAACCTTCCGAGGTTATGCCCTATGGTCACATCGTTTAAGTAGTTGTATGATAGGTAGTTTATATGCCTTAGGTAAATTACCAGAATACCCTTTTCATGTATAATTGGTAATTAAGCATATGTAACCTAAACCTTTATCACATAACTGATTATGTAATATGTTTAGGCATATAACACTTGTCATAGGGCTAGTTAGGCGGTCCGAACGCGTTTCACGCGAACGACGCGTTAAAGTAGCATAAGCTACCTAAACGGGTCGTAATGGGTCGTAGACACTTAGGTTAAGTTTCATTTAGCATGTAGGCCTTGTTAAACCTTATCACGTGAGTTCCTACACTCATTTGGTTTACAAACCCTAATGCTACCCAGTCTTCCGAGTTAGGTCCGGTTTATTAACATAGTTACCTATATTATGTGCCGTTTGATTCCGAGATCTCTAGCGTTGCTTGGTGGTTATCTTTATACAACTGAGCAATCTCAAGTGAGTACATAGACCCCTCTTTTACTGTTTTCCAAACTGTTTTGGGGTGGAACACATGTGCCTACTTGTTACTTTCATGCTTTCCTGTTTTCACATCATATACATGCTATGTTCGTTAGTACATTATAGTACATGATTTCATTACATCTTATGCTAGGTGTGCCCATTGTGTGCATTACTTGGTACATTGTTTTACATTACATTTTATGCTAGGTGTGCCCATTGTGTGCATTACTTGGTACATTGTTTTACATTACATTTTATGCTAGGTGTGCCCATTGTGTGCATTACTTAGTACTTTGTTTTACATTACATTTCATGCTAGGTGTGCCCATTGTGTGCATTACTTAGTACATCGTTTTACATGACATTTCACGCTATGTATGTTCATTTGATTACATACTTAGTGCATTATTTTCACATGCTTACATTTTGGTATGACATTTGGTTTGTTTACATGGGACAATACATTCATTAACACCGATCATGCCGTTCGTTAGTAGGTAGTGGTACCATAGGAATTGACAACTCCCGTTCCGGACATCCCAGGGAAAGGGGACAGAAAGGAATGACCGAATTCGTTGATATAAGACAGATAGACCTTTAATTTGTTTAAAGGGTTTATCACCACAGTCGCAAGGCTTGGATGTATGCATTTTCACAATACCGCATAAATGTTCATATTAAATAGTTGCATGCATTTACACAAAACATAGCTTTGATTTAAACCAAGTTTTACTTCAATACTTTGTTTTTGTGCATATGGTTTAGTTGAGACATTTCACTTGCCATACATGACATTTTGACATAGACATTTGACATGGATATTTGACATAGACATTTGACATGGATATTTGACATAGACATTTGACATGATTTACATCTTGACATAAACACTTTGACATATTATTCAATACATTTGCCAATTGGGTTAAACATAGACTTCTTACATTGGTTGGTTTGGTTGATTAAGTGATTAAGTAACGATGCGTGTGTAATATGATACAAGCATGGTGGATACGCCGCTGGTACTTCCTATATATAAGTGTTTGTATGGTATTACATGTCGTAACGTTATTTGAATCATTTCAATATTGAGACATAGAACATTTTATATAAATAACATATTTTTCACAAGACATTGATTTACAAACAACTTATCTCATACAAACACATTTTTACATGGTCATTTATTTAACCTGACATTTACTTATACATATCATCTGATCTTATTATTTTCAAATGATTTACAAGACAAAGCAAATTACAAGGTTCATGACTAAACATTTTCTTAAACATAAGTCATGAATCCTATTTTCACAAACCTATGTATCTCACAGGCATTTTTATGCTGACGTACCTATTTTCACATGTGTTTTCAGGAGCTTTTCCGTAAGATGTTGATCTTGATACTAGGGCGGACCTGTGCCTTAGAGACTTTAAAAGAAGATAGACTATGTTTAATTATGTTCTGAACTCCTTAATTCCTGTTTAAGACAATGTAACACCTTTGTTTATAAATAAAATACAACTTTGTATGCCATGGTTATGAAACAATTAATTCTGTTGCAACACGCCCCGATGTTTCCGCCGCGATTTGTTGTTTTACGCGGTCGGGGTGTGACAGAGCAAAACAAATATATCTTCTTTTATTGCTTGCTGAAGAATACTGATCATCATTTTCTCACTTGTGAATTTTAATTTGTCAATCTCTGAGTAGTCCTCAATTGCTTTATCCATCCCACGGTCATTCTTTGGTTTCTCATAGTCTTTCAACAATGAACACCATGCATCAAACTTGTAAGCTTGTACCCAGTTCTCAAATCGATTCTGCCATCCTTTAAATTCTTCAATGTACATAAGCTTTGGTGGCTTTTGATGAGTTCCCATCTCATTTTCACTGTATACATTCTCAGCAGCAGTAACAGGTGCAACCGGTGTCGCAAAAGCATTGTAGAATTCCCCTTCCATGGCTTCGGCAAATACCTTTACAATCACAAACAAAAATACAATCAGTTTAAAAAATCTTTTCAATTAACTGAAACAAACTAGTACTCGAACTGATAATTTTTGTGCCGACTGAACGTTGACAAACTGTGTGGACAGCTGTGACCCGAATCAACTTCAAACGACTTGACCCTTTGAAATCTTTGAACTCAAAATCGTAAGAATTGGACTGTATCACGCAACTTGACCACACAAAACGACCTGACTGACAAACGTACTGATAAAACCGTGCGAACCGACTAAACTCCAAACCTTGTGACCTGATTACTGACAACGTGACTGATAAGTGAACTGATCAATCCTCGTGACTTGAACTGATTCTGATGCAGACTTAGATCTTACACAACAATATTTCAAACTATGAGATCTTGCGATGATTTTAATCTGACCGACCACTTTAAAAGATGTTGTAAAATGTTTTGAATCACACTATCACGTGACCTTATGACACACTAAAATGATTGTTATCTCATGCCATCACACAAACCAATAACATGCAGCCGACACTTTCAATGAATTCTCATTGGAAATTACAAAGCACTTACTATATCACATGCAATCTACAATTTACTAGAATCTCATGCCATTTAACACACACATGTGAATTCATTTACTAATCTACTGACAACTTCATTTAATATTTATACACAATTCGATGAAGAGCCGACAACTTCTGACAACTACATGAATTTAATCAATGTATATTCTATTTTAAAGTCACTAATATGAGTCAAAAAGAAACACAGTGCCCAACACTTGTAATATTCAATTCAAACACATGCACTCTAAATTTTGTAAATGGCTGACATATTCAATTAATATCACATGAATTGATGCTTGTATCTCGTGAAGTGGTTATAAAAACTGATTCATTTAACACTCAACACAATCTCGTTGTACTTTTCATGCAAAACACAAACTTGTTCACTGAAACTACGATACGATGAACTATCAAGCACTTTCAAGCAGATTGTAGTGTTATATGAGTCCAGCAATTCAAGAAACAAAATCCAAACATATTCAAGTCGCACACACAATTTCGATGTACTTTCAAGCAGATTGAAATTAGTTTAGATCTAAAATGAATATTCAAGCGAACACTCAAGATATTTCAAGCAGACTCAGTGCAGATTGAATCAAAATCTTAAAACAGTTTGAAGCGAAAACTCAGTTTACAAGTGAAGTACACAATATTCAAGCGAAATCTACATGACAGTCAAGCGAAATCAACATGATATCATACTTTCAAGCGAAATTATCATGTAATTCAACCTTTCAAGCGAAATCAGATCTAAAATGTTGCTGATGTCATCATATTCACGAACAATTGAAGCGTAATCACACAAAATTACAAGTTTTAGGCTGATTTTGATGCTGAAACTTTCCAGGAACTGCTAAAACATGATTATGCGTGATATGTGAGAATTTTAGTCGATTTTATCCGTAAAAAGTTTGAAATTTTGAAAAGAATGATGTAGAAACAGAAATCGTGGTGAAAACCGGCTGTTTTTGGCAAGAACTCCTCGTCCTGAGCTCTGATACCAATTGTAGGATCGGATTGCGACCTAAACGAGTCGTTCGGAAGAGTTCTAGTCCGTTTCAGAGGCGGAAACTAAGAAACGAACGTGTAAACAGCTTGATATACACTTTAACCCTCTTTTATATTGATATTACAACCTTTACAATCAGAAGAGAAACCGGCAGCACTTCGGTACACTTGGTCAAAAACTGTTCGAACTGTTACAACTGAAACCTATGACAATCTATTTATAGTGCTAATGATTTCGCTTGAAGACTCTTGAAGCGACACCCTTCAAGCGAACCTAACATGCTTGAAGCGAAATCATTCATGCAATCCTGTTTTGTCTTGAAGCGAAATATAACATTCTGAATTCATGAATCTTCATGCATTTTGTCTTTTTGTGATGATGATGCAATCAATGATGTCATAAGTGTGATGTCATCATCCTAGATGATGATATCATGCCTTGTTTAGAATCGCACCGAACCCGAGACTCGATACAAGACGAAGACGACAGATGTGTGCACCAACATTATGCTACTTTAACGCGCCGTTCGCGTGAAACGCGTTCGGAATGCTTAACTAGCCCTATGATAAGTAAAATATGCCTTAACTTGTCTAATATTGTTGCTAAATCAGTTTAGATGTCAAAAGTTATGTTACATATGTTCAAAATGAATTTTGGCGTCAAAGGGGTATTTTGGTAATTTACCTAAGGCATATAAACTACCTATCATACAACTAACTAAACGATGTGACCATAAGGTATAACCTCGGAAGGTTATTCCCTATACAACTATGGTCACCTAATGTGTTTGGTCGGATCCTAATGATCGACCAAACGGGTCGGGTTCGAAAGTATAAGCGATTGTTTAGATCGCTTACCTTACGACCCTATATAAGCACTAAATTAAAAGTGACGAGCTAAGCATGTTAAAACATGCTTACCTAAGTTTAGAAAACAGGTTTGGTATCAAAACAAACGGTTTTGATACCTAAGAGTAGTTTGGTTACAAAATACGCAAGAATGCGCATTTTGGCCAAAACTACGACTCGTCACCGAGCCTAGATAACGTGGTAATCAGTAGGTATAGTCACTAGGGACTATAACCATCGTGATTACGCTCACGTTATGAAGTTCAAACGAACTTCGCATTGACCATAAACTGGTCAATGCAGAAAGTCAAACAAAGTTTGACTTTTAACGCTAAAAGAATAAAAAGAATGAAGGATCACTTACAAAGGGTCCCCGAAAGCTTTGATCTCCAAGTAATCTCAGGTAGGAAGTGTATGAACACAACCACTTAGAGGAAAACTCAGATTTCAAGTGGGTTTTGAGTTGTGAATCAAGGGGTATTTATAGGATTCTTGGGACCGTTAGGATCGTTTATCGAATAACGTGCTTTGATCTCGTCCCTACACTTGTTGCAACCTTATTGTAACTCAAAATGGCCCCTCATGAGCAGGAAAGGGCAAGTGGAATTGAGTTTTGGGTGCATAACAGTTGTTTAAACAATTTAATCTGATCTGGGAGGGCCTAGCAGCCCGCGTAGGTAATGGTTAAACCTTACGCGCCCCGCTTAGAGGTCCTGATCAGAAAACAACTTTGCTGAATTGACAGTTTTGGTCCCTGTTGGTGTTTAAGGCTCATTTCGACACGTTTAAGGCCCGTTAAGCCAACTTTAAGGCCCTAAAATGATGCCTAAACATTGTGGACATGAAACATGCTCAAAAATATGCCGTATGTCGGATCGTTTGGTTGTATGATCACGATGTTCGCTTAATTACGACGGAATGCGCATAAGCGCGAAAAACGATCCAAATTGTGCGACGAATGTATTTTTCTTATGCCTAACACTAAAATAAAATATTTTTATGCTTACATAAATTTTTGGATGTCTGGATGTATTCATAACGTAAGTTATGCGCGAAAATGCAAACTTGTGCACTTTTTGACGCTTTTAGTCCCTGAATGACCCAAAAGTTTATTTTAGCATACCGAACCCCTCAAAGCCTATTTATAAGATATGTAAAGGATATTTATGGTATGTTTAACTTATGGTCATGTTTAGGAATGTTTGTTACAGTTCAAATTGGCAAACTTTCGCAGTTTCTCAAATTTAGTCCCTGTAAGCGATTAAACTTGATTTTGTCATACCAAAGCCTTTAAAACTTATTTCTAAGTTATGTAAAGGTTATTTAAGGTATGTGAAGCCTATTTCATTATTCCAGAGTGTTCGTTGCATTAAACTGGTTATATTTACGCATCAGTGCGCGTATAACCTTCCAGAAAGCGATTTAGAGCCCGAAATCGAACAAGAATTGATATGTGCAAATGATACATATATTTATACAAGTCCCAAGTATGAAATAAAATATTTCATTAGTTTGGTATTTGTTTGACGATTGAAGTGACACAGATGTCACAGTCTCCCCTACTTCAGGAAATTTCGTCCCGAAATTTATTTAGAGGAAACTTGTGAGAGTTTGAAACATGAAGTTGAAAAGATCAAACAACACTGGTTAGAGTCCTAAACTTCTAGTAACTTTAAATAACGTCATGCTTGCAATGTAAGAGGGACACTTATATACAAGTATATAAAGCGTTATTGGTGCGTCCACCGTACCTCTATTACGTTGTTCACATTCCGTTATGGTTGCCACTACCGGTTCTTACACATAATAAGTCTTACTGTGGTTTCCGTGCACTGAACTTCGTAATTATGTATGCATCCATAATTACGAAATTCCTTGCATAGTCACGTAGTGCATCTTAAAATGTGTAGGGGAAGAAAACAATGAACGAGCCTGTGATGATTGTGACTAGACCACCATAGGGTCCCTTTTATTAAATCAATAAATGATTTTAATAGACAACCAAGGGGTCTTTTCAGCTTATATCATCACATGTCATTCTTAACCAGATTTTTGAATCAATCTTTTTTACTAGACCCCTAAAAGGGTCTCTTATGAATCATGGAATGGTACTATTTAATCCGAGGGTCTTAACTATTACATAGAAGCCCATTAAGGATTTAAGGTAGTACCTTTTTGAGTATCCTACTACGAATCCCTCATATGAAGATACGAAAGGTTCTACGAGGATTTGGATAACGAATATCCATAGTATACAAAAACACAAAAATACATAAAAGAAAACACAAAATGCATAAACACATAATCACATAATTGTTTAACTTGATTTTAGATTTGTTATCATTTTGTTAATTTGTTCTGCTAACTGTGCTCATGTATTCAAAGCACACCCGGTATCCAATCAGTGGATTTTGATTGGTGATTTAAATATTTCTAAGAATCTAACTATAAAGATAGAAAGATCTTTTAAAGAGAAAATTAGATTTCGATTATAAGGAACCGAAATGTTCGAATTAAGGTACACAAGGAATCCAATTAAGGACTCTGATTTGAATGATGATCATCCACAAGGGTCTAATTATGAAGATAAAAAGATCCCATATTGGTTTTAGAAGTTGAAGATGTTTTGAAACCTTGCACTGGATGTGCTTAAGTCAAAACATGAAGTAAAAAAAAATGCTTATGAAGTTGAGATGCTAGATATGTCAAGGCGACATATGAAGCGACATTTGAAGGTTAAGTCAATGTATGAGGAAAATATTTTGAAAACTATGCATGGGGTTTCTTTTAAAATGTGTTTAATGTTTTTGAAACCTTATACTTTTGAAATCATAAAGTAGGTGTATTAGGTAAAAATGTTTTAAAATCATGCGAGATGAGTTTTGAAATTATGTATAAGGTTTTTGAAAACATGATTGATGCTTTTGAAATTATGCATTTGATATAAGTAATTATACTGTATTAATAACATTTTGAAATCATGAAGGTTGTTTTTGAAAACATAGACAATGCTTTTGAAATCATGCATTTGATATGTTAAGTAAATACACTATATTAAGAACGTTTTCGAACTATATATAAAATGTTTTTGAAATCATGAAGGTTGTTTTTGAAACACGCATACTATGTATGTTGAAAAAATCAAAACGTAATGGGTATGAGATTTGAAAATACCCTTAGTTATATAACCAAGGATTCAAAGGCACAGATCTGCAGAAGCATGATTACTCATAATGTCACTTTATTTTCTGTACTTCGTATCTTAGAATGAAACGAGTACTTAGAATTTTCTATGGGAATCATGAGTAAACACAAGAATGGGAAATATTCACAAGAGTAGTTTGTAAGGAACATAGTTCCTTAATGTAGGTATTATAGGGAAATGCCATACACACATGTAACTACACTTGTATATCAGAATTTGTGATCAACGATTTATTTATAAACAAAATAGATTGTTTCACATTACAAGAAAAACAAAGAAATAAAAGCATAAGATTTAAAACAGTAACATCTTATACTCAGCCAACTGCTCATCCGTGGGTTGGATTTGCCTTAGCAAGCTTCGGGCATTTATTCACGAAATGAACCCATGTTACCATAGTTGTAGCACGATCCAGGCGGGAAGCGAGCTTGAGCAGGATTGGCTTGTGGTTGATTTGGACTACCTTGTTTTGGGTTACATCGACAAGCACTTGCCAGGTGACCAACTCGCCCACATGATACACACAGACGACACTGTAAGTGAGCTTGGTGTTGCCCATTACATTTGTCGCATATTGGTGCCGTTCCCTTGTATTGCTTCTTAGCAGGTGGTGTTGCCACCCGGATGGGTCCTGCTTGATTTGGTACAGCTGTAGTTGAGCAAACCCTTGCTGTATGACCTATAAGTCCACAAATCTGGCATTTGCGGCACTTCACAGTAGCATGAAGATGAAGGTTACATTGGTTGCACAAGGGTGCAGTTCCATTGTATGGCTTCCTAGCAGGGGGTTGAGCTGGTTGGTTGGGGATGGCTTGACCATTGTGAGCGACCACGGCGAAGTTCTGAGAAGCCTTTCGCTTCTTTGACTTCTTAGGGGATACAGTATGTTCATCCATGGTCTTTGATTCCTTGATTGGTTTCTTGGCTGGTGGGGTTGTCACTTGGCTAGGTCTTGCCTGTTTTGGTGCAACCGCTGCGGGATTCTTTGAAGCTTTACGTTTCTTTGGTTTAGGTGAAGGCTTGGCCTCTGTCTCCTTTGGTGACTCTTGAGTGGCTTCATTGTGACAACTCGTAATTTCGAGGTTAGAACCGTTCGTTTCGTATTTATAGATCGAGTCTTATACTTATTTCATTTGACGAGTTAATTATACGTAACTAAATTATATTTTAAGTTCATACTATTCAAGCGATTAACTAGATACTAAATCTTTATCCATTTGAAACCGACTCGAACCGTAGCCCATGTCCCGCTAGTTGACCCTAACCATTTGTACCAAAACAACTGTCTTGCTTTCGATCAAACTCGCTCGTGTAACTCGAAATCCATGAGGTCCGAACCATAGCAAATATTATGCATTTCTAGTGGTTATTTATTGTTCATTAGTAGCTTGGTAAAATAATAATAATAGTAACACAATATATATAATAGTTGTAATGTAACAACAGTGAGTTGTAGCCGACCATCATGATCCAGCCCAATCTTTTCCTCTATACTTCTCGGCCCAGCCCCAGCCAAAACTCCTTGTCTTTCGGCCCAAGCATTAATCAAACCGCCATCATGAAACTCTTTTATATATTATGTTACGTAGCATGCAATCTTGATTAAACCCTCACAAACCCTACCTGCCGTTTCACATAATCCGCTCACCCCCACCCGAAACTCTACGACAACCACTGCCACTTTCTTCTCCGGCAAGTTCAAAACTCCAACGACACCGGTGCTCTCCGTTCTACCTCCGGCGCTACCCGGAACTCCGTCTCTTTATCTACTCGACTCACCTTGTTGCATCAGCGATTCCAGGTTAGATTACATGTTTAAAACCGACTGATAAGCAAACTGTTCAAGTTGCTCGTATGATTCCAGTTGTCATGCTTAGGTCCGAATGCTGCTAGACTGAGTATGATAACTCCTGTTGAATGTTTGAGTAGATAATGACCTTCCTTGGTTGTTAGTGATTAAAATGTTTTGTGCTGGTTATTTGAATATGATTTGCTGGGGTAACAATAAAGATGCTTATGTGAATGTCTTTTGATATTAAAAAGGATTTGAGTTTCACCATTGTATGAAGATATATGCATATAATGACATTAGTTAGTGAAGTGTACAACCCTGAATGCTTTATGTACAACCTGGTCATGCATAACTGAATACTTGAAATATGGAATGATGATAAAGATGAAACTGCGATAGTGTCTGCTACGATGATGTTTAGTGATTATATGTGCCGATGATGATTGCTATTTGTAAGGTGTGAATACAACCTACCTGAAAGATGTATGGTTTGTTATATGCACGTTAAAAAGGTTCCTTTGTCTTCTTCTGGTTTGATTTATGGGAATGGGGATGATGGTATGTAATTAGCTGCACGTGTATATGACCGGACCCCACACCCTTCTTTTTGAATCCTCTTAATCGCACACTCACACATAACACAATGGGATATGTTTGTCACAAGAAGCCCAATCGCACACTACCTTTGGCCCATATCTTTGGGCTGCACATGTACAACTTGGGCCGGTCGCTCACTTACTATTTAGGCTCAGCAATGAGTATAGACCGCGCACCATTATCGTTAATACCCCGATTACTTTCCCGACTTTGCTTTGTATATATATATATATATATATATATATATAAGTGAATTAAGGACATGATAAACTTCTAGTCAAGGCTTTAATATCTATGGTGTATCGTGATTTTTATGACTATGCCTTGTTGTTTACCGATATGTGTAGGTTAATATTCTTAATGACCCGTGATATATCATGACAATGATGCATCACTAATCTACTTATGATATACATAAACCTATGTGCTATGTGTTGAGTATATGTATACGTGACATTATTTTACGAACCTAACTAGATATGGTAAAACAATAATAGGACGTGATTAACTAAAGTCGCATTAACAAGTTAAACTATCTGCCGAGCAAACCGAGGTGAGTTCACACTTTTCACAAGGCATGGGATTCCCAAGTGTTGGGAATGGGTAAAGGATTTAAACTGAAACTGCGTGATCTCCTGGTTTGGAACACGTACACACCCGCTTTATTGAAGGGTGACAACACGTACTAAGAACTTAATCGGAACCTGCGTAGTCTCCTGGTTTGGGGATTACGTACACACCCTCTTTATTGAAGGGTGACAACACTGATGCTAGACCAAAAACTCTATCATGAAGTCCCTCCTTTTTATATCGACTTAATCGCCGGGCCAATGGCGAGCAGGTCATTAGTTAGATAGCGCTATTTAGGTTTGACACGCCTCACACCGTGCCGCAGAGGACGGACGTGAACTAATGGATCTGGGCACGTCAATGATGATAGACGTTGACATTAGGGCACCAACTTACTTCAGTCAGTGGTCGATATGGTAAACGGGTCTAGTGGTTCACATGGGGAAGCCCCCACTGATTATGGATATGGTTTGGGAAATAAAGATACTGGTTATGGTTTGGGAAAGAAGGAACTGGTTAATCATATTTTCAACTATGGGGTAATCCCCCACGGCAAGTAAGCCAGCTAAAGACAAACTATGTTTTCGGAAACAACTTAAAACGAACACCCAACTGTGAACTCGCTCAACTTTGTTGTTGACTCGTTGTTACATGCCTTGCAGGCCTTTAGGTGCATATTGTTGGAACTTGCTGTCTGGGATGCTGGAGTGGTCATGGGTCGAGATACATCGATACGCGAGACGAACTTAATGGCTTTCACACACTTGGTTTATGAATTTCTTAATTAATGCATTATGCTTCCGCTGAACATTAAATAATGTTTTGTAACACTTCTATCAATAATAAATGAAAGTTTTATTTGGAATAATTGTTATGGGTTCAACATGATTGGTGGCTTGGATCCTGGTACGTCACACGCCTAGCAGGGACATTCCCTGGGTGGTATTTTGAGGGTGTGACAGATTGGTATCAGAGCCATTGGTTATAGTGAACTTGGTTTTAAAAAGGGGAAAACGTTTTTATAAAACCAGACTATAACCGAACAGTTCTGAAAACAAGGATACGATCATGACACTCAGCTCCAGATTGCAAGGTTCGTCTTTCTTACTTGTTGCATACATTACGTGACTAGTACACATTTGTTTATGACGAAACATACGAACACACACTCGTCACTATAGCATGATGGCATGAATTGCTTGCTTACTTTATGATGCGTTGATAGTATACCATAGTCCTTGGATTTTTGTGAGCCTATTACTTTGACGACCTCCGTTTGACATCTGAGTTTGAGGAACCATTTGACATGAGTTAGGAGGAACTGAGATGAGCATGCAAATCGCAATATTATTGTGGGTGCACACACAATAATAATGTGGGGTACATGTGAGTCCCAGTGAGGCTTAACCAGTGGAAAAGGGGGTTCCGTTCTGTTATTTGTTCGATGTGAAACATAACAAACCTATAGGGGTCATGGCAGTGATTGTCCCCTACCCGAACGTGAACTTTTCATTCATCTCTGGATCTTTTCGAATCACGAATATCACCTAAACACCCATCTGAACGCCTAGCGAACTGTGTAGAATGTTAGGTGCTTATACGAACGTCCCTGAATTGGATGTCACAGCGTCGAATGATTGATCGATACCTTTCTTACTCCTCTTCGTTCGCTGGAACTCATGTATTGACGTCTTAAATCCCGAAGTGTGTTCACTTCTACAACACTCCCGCAACGTACTGTGTATTACTCAAACAACTTGCAGCGACTCATGGGAGTCCACTCCTACGGAATAATTGGGACATAAACGATGACAACTGACCATGGTGTGGAATGTGTAACTGCCAACACAAGGAGTAGCGCCTTAGGACGTGGCACGGACATGTGACAAGATGGACCCTGTCTCCGTTTCAAGCAACGGCATGAGAGGCAACAGTCATGGCGACATCAACGTACTCGTAATCGTAGCCTACAGTATGGAAACAGGGGTGACCTTGACAAGGATCTACTGTCGTTAAGTCAATATGTCAACAACCAAGGGAACGATGACAGTATTGGGAAATTCACGTGATCGTAACAACACTGGTAGTGGTGCTTGTGGAAGGGCATTTAGGATTGGCGTGGGCGATGCCAGGATTGTAATATCATGGTGGCATACACGTTCTTGGTAACGAATCACTTTGTCTCTGTTCTCTATAACCCTGATGCTTCTTGAAACCCAACCTGTGGTGGAATCAGCTAATGGCAGGACAATGGAAACCTCATATGATCGTTGGGATGCAAACTCGACCTTGTGGGATAAATGTTCGACATTGACCTTATTTCTGTGTTCTTGATAGATGTATCCTGTGAGGAGAAGGTTTTACGCATCCCTCTCCTTAGTGGAGAATTGTTATCTGTTCTAACGCGCCAGAGTGGCGCAACGGTTAGCGTCATTTCAACAACGAAAGCCAGGAGTGTCTACGGAAGGATTACCCCGCCATGATAGCACTTGTTACTGATGTCAAGGCTATGGAAACAGATAAGTCTTCTACACTCGCAGTCATCTACCTGAAAGAAGTGGTTGCTAGGCAGGAGGTGCCAACCTCCATTATCTCTTATCGCGACCCACAATTTGCATCTGATTTGTGGCAAGCGATGCACAAATCCTTTGGCTCACGTCTAAACATGAGCACAGTATGTCATCCACGGGCGGATGGGCAGTCTGAACGTACCATCCAAACCCTTGAAGAAATGCTTCGAGCATGTGAAATCGACTCGGGTAACGGCCGGGAGCGGCACCTACTTTTGGTGGAATTTTCGTATGACAACAGTTACCACAATCGACTCCGTTCGAGGCCTTGTACGGACGGAAATGCCGATCACCTCTTTGCTGGGCAGAAGTTGGTGACAGCCAAATCACTGGCCCAGAACTCGTAGTAGATACAACAGAGAAGATTGCTCAGATATGACAACGAATGGCGGCAGCTCGTGACCGTCAGAAAAGCTATGTTGATAAGCGCAGGAAACCACTCGAGTTCCAGGTTGGGGATCGAGTACTACTTAAAGTTTCACCTTGGAAAGGTGTAGTTCGTTTTTGAAAAAGAGGCAACTCAACCCGTGATATGTCGGACCTTTCGAAATTACTGAGAGAATTGGTAAGGTGGCCTATAGACTGAATTTACCTGAAGAACTCAGCGGAGTTCACAATGTATTCCATGTGTCGAATTTGAAGAAGTGTCTATCAGATGAGACCCTCATAGTTCCTCTTAAGGAACTCACCATCGACGATCAGCTGCGATTTGTCAAGGAACCAGTAGAAATTACAAACCGAAACGTTAAGGTTCTCAAGCGTACCAGGATACCCATTGTTCGAGTTTGTTGGAACTCCCGTCGTGGCCCAGAGTTTACCTGGGAACGAGAAGACCAAATGAAAGACAAGTATCCCCAATTGTTTGAGAAAAGCGCAACTACTACTGAGGCTAAAGATACTGCGGAATTTCGGGACGAAATTCCAAACCAACGGGGGAATGATGTGACACCGCAGGAAAAACCACGCAACCTAACTAGCTTCCTCAGTGACTACGTGCTAAATTTCGGGACGAAATTTCTTTCAACTTGGGGATGATGTGACAACTCGTAATTTCGAGGTTAGAACCATTCGTTTCATATTTATAGATCGAGTCTTATACTTATTTCATTTGACGAGTTAATTATACGTAACTAAATTATATTTTAAGTTCATACTATTCAAGCGATTAACTAGATACTAAATCTTTATCCATTTGAAACCGACTCGAACCGTAGCCCATGTGTCACACCCCGAAATTATCAGAGCATTGGCGTGACTGGACTGGTATCTTCATTGCACAGCGGAAGCAAATATAGCAAAGACTTTCTAGAAATTGAACGCCACTAAGTACTCGAATCTCCAATGGTTCTCCTATTCCAACCGTGCCTTGTCTTAGAACTGTAACCTGAGAAAGAAACATGCGAAAAAGTCAACATAAAGTTGAGCGAGTTCATAGTTTGTTTGTAAAAGATTTGAAATAAATCTTTTGAGTTGTGAAAGATTTGAAATAAATCTTTGGAGTAACCGGTTTTTGAAATAGTATTGAGAAAATGAATCAAAGGTCATTTTCTTGCCAAGTTATATGGAAACGTTGTGTCTGTAACACAGTATGTTCATAAAAACCATGTATTTGTAATGTTCGTAAAACCGTCAATGCCCACCCTGACTTTGACTCCATACCCGCATAATCCTGTGCTTTGAATTTTGTATAAAACATGGTATTTAATTTATATGAACAAGTAGTTTCGTAAGTATATATGTCCCTGGTATGTAGCAAATAAGGAAATAAAGAAATCACCAATGGTTTGCAAGGCCATTGATATGTGTGAAGTGCAAGTAGGAAGACTCAAACCTAGCGGATTTTGCGTTGGGCACAAAGTCACCCCAAGGTCCGTTCTGCTGGGCCTGGGGTTGGGCTCGCTACACCCAGATAGATCTACCGCTTACGTCCCTCGGTCCTACAATGAGGATTAATGGCCTCCAGTTCCCGCCTACCCACTCACATGATCTAAGTAGTAAACCCTCCTTACGCTAATCATACCATGTATAAAAATCCCTGGTACCCCCGACCAAATCCCTGGTCACCCTGACCGAATCCCTGGTCATCCTGACCGAAAATCATTCACATTTCAAAAATAAGCATTTGCATCATACTTGGTACTCGTTCTCACCAAGAGTGCTTCTTGTATTTACCCGTAGTTTAGAAAACTAGAATTTGTGGGTATGCATATTCCGAAAGATACGTTTGTTTGAAAACCGGTATGTTTAGTATAAACCTTTCGTAAATCATTTGTGTTCCTCGAAATCCCTTCGTAATATGATTTAGAAATACGAGTTTTGCGTTTGTTCAAAACTTTGTATGTTTTTGCAAGACGTGCATGTCTTTCCACCCCGAAAACATTTACAAAAATGTAAACCCATAAAAAGTGGGGTTATGAACTCACCTGAATTTCCATGTGCAAAGCTAGCTAATTACGACTCTGTGATGTTGTTTCCAAAATGAGACTCGCTAGCGTGCATTCTAGAATATTCCTAACACGGAATATCTAATAAGTTTCTAATTAAAAGCGGTAACTAGTCTACGTGTTACCGAGCTCTACCGAATCGTTAACCGAACGATTCAACGGTAAATTGATAACTTAATAGTAATGATTAAGTTATACCCGTTAGGTTTCGCCTAATGTCGGTAATAGTTTAATAAGTCTTGTAAAGACTTAGTTCTCGAGAGATTTAAAATAAGTAAATATTTATATCAAAGTATATAAATATGTCGCTAAGATCGCTCGTCGACCCGAGAAGTCATTTGTGTATATAGAAACATTCGTAAGAAAGTAATATACAATACACATGTATTATATATATTACGTCTTGTATACATTCGCCAAAATATTCGGATATGCCGTTTAGGCATTTTGAAATCAATATAAAAAGTTATATTTATTTTATAAGAGAATTGTCGAGTTGTCGTGGTTGAATATATAACAATATTTATTTTTGTAAAAGAATTCGCGTTGTACGACATCTGAAATAAATATAAAAAAAACTATATTTATTTTATAAGGCGAAATCGTGTCGCGTGATATTTGAAATAAATATATATACTATATTTATTTATAAAGGATTCGAGTTTGTTTGAAATAAATATAATAATAACTATATTTATTTTTGTTGTCAAAATAATTTCCGTATCGTTGTTCTCGTAAGTTGTAAGTGTCGCGAAATAACATGCATTAGTAAAAAAAAAAAGTCGTTTGAATCCGATTTGTTTCCGTTATATAATAAGACGTGTATTGTTTTTACGGATTTTCTTGAAAAACGGGCAGAGTTTCCTCTGTTTTTGGACGTCCCTGACAACACAAGTTGTCGTCGTTTTTCAAAAATTCAACAATATTCAATCATTGATATATATAGTTTTCATAAGACGGCAAATTTTAAACTAAACACCCATTTAAATCGGTTTGAGCTCGTAACGTATAAAACTATGAAAAATAAAGAAATAAAACGCGCCGTAAGATCTTTACCACTCTTCGGATCGAAATGTGGATAGGTTGACTGAGTTGACCAGCTGTTGACCGAGTTGACTCGGTTTGACCGAGTCAACTGAAACTGAGTCTGACCCGACTGTGTCTGTCCCGAGACTCGAACCCGAACCGAGACGTCATCCAAACCCAAAACCCGTCTCGAACTGAATAACCTCTTGAACCAAAACCAAGTTTGTAACCCGAACCAAAATAAACCGAACCAAAACTCGAACCGAGCCGTTGACCGACTGGCCTGTTGACCCGAACCTGCAACTCGAACCGAACCAAAATTTTGAACCATCACACGAACCGGCTGAGCCAAAACCCCAAACCCGTTAACATGAGCCCGAAACTGAAATGAGATCGAGTCACTTACCGGAGGTTGAAACCCATTGCCGGGACTCATCTGCCGCCGACGGAGCCTTCACCGACTCGCTAGCATCATCATCACACCATCGCCCTCATCGTCTCATCATCTCCGCCGCTGTGAGCGGCGGTGTCGCTCCTATCTCCGGCTTTCTCTCTCTCTCTCTCTCTTTCTCTCTCTCTCTCTTGAAGCACCGTCCGGCACCACCCACCACAGCGCCGCCGCCTGTGGTGGTGGTGGTGTTGCTGCTGAAGTCCGCCACCACCAAAAGATGGTGGTGGTTAGCCGATGTAACAGAGGGGGGGTAAAGCAGGTGGGTGTTTCAACTTGAAGATGTAAGTTCTGATTCAACTTCTGTGTTTCTATTTGTGTGTGTATATTAGAGAGGGACTTGAGTAGATAAGGTTTTCAAAGAACTCCATTTGAATCTTGCATGTATGTGTGCGTGTATAATCAGAGAGAGAGAGTGAGGTCTTTTAAAGAGATGAAGTATGGGTCTAGATCTTATAAAGATCTAGTTAAAATTTTGGTGAGATTTTGAGACAAAATCTTATGATAAGATTTAGTATAGATTTTGTATGAAAACATCTAATATAGTATGTACAGGTTTAGGCTTGTGTAACAACTGTGCTTGTAATCATTGTGAACATTTCTATTATCAATAAAACAATGTTATTTGATCACAATGTTTGTTTTGTTATGTTTTACATTTTTCATGTTTTGACTTTTATGTAATTCCAAACTCTACATCACTTTCTGGAGAGTTATACGCAAACTAGTGCGTAAACGTACTCAGTTTAATGCGAGAAATACTCCGGAACATCAACATATACTCAACATACCTTAAATAACCTCTACATAACTTAGAAATAAGTTTTGAAGGCTTTGGTATGGCAGAAATCAAGTTTAATCGCTTACAGGGACTAAAGTTGACAAACTGCGAAAGTATGTCAATTTGAACTGTAACGAACATTCCGGAACATGACCATAAGTTAAACACACCTTAAATATCCTTTACATAGCTTAGAAATAGGCTTTGAGGGGTTCGGTGTGTTAAAATAAACTTTTGGGTCATTCAGGGACTAAAAGTGTCAAAAAGTGCACAAGTTTGCATTTTCGCGCATAACTTACGTTCTAAATACATCCGGACATCCAAAAATTTATGTGAACATGACTATATTATATTTTAGTGTTCGCCATAAGAAAAATCCATTCGTCGCGTCATTTGGATCGTTTTTCTCGCTTATGCGCATTCCGTCGTAATTAACCGAACATCGCGACCGTACGGCCAAACGAACCGACATCCGAGATATTTTTGAACACATTTTAAGCTCCCTATACTTTAACTTCATTTTAGAGCTTTGAAATGGGGTTAACGGGTCTTAAACGTGTCAAAAATGGGTTGATTGCACTGCAGGGACCAAAACTGTAATTCTGCCAAAGTAAGCTTACGGACCTCAACACCAATGACCTTACATTCCGTAAGGTAACCTGCAGAACAGATAAGAGTTAACAGTCAGCACGATCCAGCTGTTTTAACCACAACCACATGCTTGCAACTTGCATTTTCAGCTGATAAACATCATTTTTAACCACCACAACTTTGCAACAAATGTACGGATGGGATTAAGGCACGTTTTCCATGAAACGATCTTAACGGTTCAACGAAAACTATAAATACCCCATCACCCCCAACCTCATTACTTACAAGAATCTGATCTATTTGACTCTAAGTTGGAACCATTGTTTCATACCTGAGTTATTGTGATCACGATTAGCATTCGGGGACCCTTCGTAAGTATTCTTTCGTTCTTTTCCTTATTTTTACTGCTTTTCGAGTCAGAAAGTCAAACTTTGTTTGACTTTCAGCGTTGACCAGTAATGGTCAATGCGAAGTTCGTTAGAACTTCGCAACGTGATTGTAATCACGATGGTCATAGTCCCTTGGGACTATGCCTATTGATTACCACGTTGTCTAGGGTCGTAGGGTAAGCGATCTAATAAATAGCTTATACCTCGAACCCGACCCAGTTTGGTCGATCATTAGGATCCGACCAAATACATTAGGTGACCATAGTAGGTAGGGAATAACCTTCCGAGGTTATACCCTATGGTCACATCGTTTAAGTAGTTGTATGATAGGTAGTTTATATGCCTTAGGTAAATTACCAGAATACCCTTTTCATGTATAATTGGTAATTAAGCATATGTAACCTAAACCTTTGTCACATAACTGATTATGTAACATGATTAGGCATATAACACTTGTCATAGGGCTAGTTAGGCGGTCCGAACGCGTTTCACGCGCACGACACGCTAAAGTAGCATAAGCTACCTAAACGGGTCGTAATGGGTCGTAAACAATTATGTTAGGTTTCATTTAGTATGTAGGCTTTGTTAAACCAAATGACACGTGTCACACCCCGACCGCGTAGAACATACAAATCGCGGCGGAAACATCGGGGAGTGTGGTAACAGAATTAATGTTTCACAACCATGGAAATTTAAGTTTCGTTTTATTGATTAAAAATGTTACAATGTCTTAACAAACAAAGAAATACAACATAATTAACTAGTCTTGCATCTTTTATTGTCACTAAAGCCCAAGTCTGCCTATGTGTATCTTGATCATCTTATGCTTCATTTCCTGAAAAACACATGTGAAAATATGGTACGTCAGCATAAAAATGCCGGTGAGATACATAGGTTTTGTGAAAATAGGTTTCATGACTTATGTTTGAGAAAATGTTTAGTCATGAACCTTGTTATTTGCTTTGTTTTGTAAATCATTTGAAAATCGATAAGATCAGATGATATGTATAAATAATGTATGGTTAAATGAATAACCATGTAAAATGAGTTTGTATAAGATAAGTTGTTTGTAAATCAATGTCTTGTGAAAAATATGATATTTGCATAAAATGTTCTATGTCTCAAACTGAAGTGATTCAAATAACGCTACGACATGTAATACCATACAAACACTTATATATAGGAAGTACCAGCGGCGTATCCACCATGCTTGTATCATATTACACCCGCATCGTTACTTAATCACTTAATCAAACCAAACCAACAATGTAAATTTGTCCATGTATAAATGAATTTGTCAAATGTATTGAATAATATGTCAAAATGCATGATCAATGTAAATCATGTAATGTGTAAGCTAAATGATATGTATGGCTAGTGAAAACGCATCAACTAAACCATAGGTGAAATGCACAAAAACAAGGTATTGAAGTAAAACTGTGTTTAAATCAACATTATGTTTTGTGTAAATGCATGATCAATGTCAATCATGTTAAAATGTCTATGTCTAATGTCTTTGTCAAAATGTCCTGTATGGCTAGCGAAATGTCTCAACTAAACCATATGCACAAAAGCAAAGTATTGAAGTAAAACTTGGTTTAAATCAATATTATGTCTTGTGTAAATGCATGATCAAGGTCAATCATGTTAAAATGTCTATGTCTAATGTCTATGTCAAAATGTCCTGTATGGCTAGCGAAATGTCTCAACTAAACCATATGCACAAAAGCAAAGTATTGAAGTAAAACTTGGTTTAAATCAATATTATGTCTTGTGTAAATGCATGATCAAGGTCAATCATGTTAAAATGTCTACATGCATGCTATACTGAATATGTACATTTATGTGGTGTTGTTCCAATGCATACATCCAAGCCTTGCGACTGAGGTGATAAACCCTTAAACAAATTAAAGGTCTATCTGTGTAAATATCAACGAATTCGGTCATTCCTTTACTGTCCCCTTTCCCTGGGATGTCCGGAACGGGAGTTGTCAATTCCTATGGTACCACTACCTACTAACGAACGGCGTAGCTAATGTTAATGAATGTATTGTCCCATTTAACAAACCAAATGTCATACCAAAATGTAAGCATGTGATGAAATGAATCTGTACTAAGTATGCAACAAATGAACATACATAGCATGTGATGTGATGTGATGTAAAACAATGTACTAAGTATGAACTAAATGAACATACATAGCATAAAATGTCATGTAAAACGATGTACTAAGTATGCACGCTATATACATACATAGCATAAAATGTCAATGTAAAACGACGTACTATAATGTACTAACAAACATAGCAGGTATATGATATGAAAACAGGAAAGCATGAAAGTAACAAGTAGGCACATGTGTTCCACCCCAAAACAGTTTGGAAAACAGTAAAAGAGGGGTCTATGTACTCACTTGAGAATGCTCAGTAGTCCTTGAGTGACAACCAAACAATGCTAGAGATCACGGAATCAAACGGCACCTAATATAGGTAACTATGTTAATAAACCGGACCTATATCGGAAGACTGGGTAGCATTAGGGTTTGTAAACCAAATGAGTGTAGGAACTCATATGATATGGTTTAACAAAGCCTACATGCTAAATGAAACTTAACCTAAGTCTTATCGACCCATTACGACCCGTTTAGGAAGCTTATGCTACTTTAACGCGTCGTTCGTGTAAAACGCGTTCGGAACGCCTAACCAGCCCTATGACAAGTGTTATATGCCTAAACATGTTACATAATCAGTTATGTGGCAAAATTTTGGGTTACATATGCTAAATTACCAATTATGCATGAAAAGGGTATTCTGGTAATTTACCTAAGGCATATAAACTACCTATCATACAACTACTTAAACGATGTGACCATAGGGTATAACCTCGGAAGGTTATTCCCTACCTACTATGGTCACCTAATGTATTTGGTCCGATCCTAATGATCGACCAAATGGGTCGAGTTCGAAGGTATAGGCGATTTATTAGATCGCCTACCCTACGACTCTAGACAACGTGGTAATCAGTGGGCATAGTCCTAAGGGACTATGACCAACGTGATTACACTCACGTTGCGAAGTTCAAACGAACTTCGCATTGACCATTACTGGTCAACGCTGAAAGTCAAACAAAGTTTGACTTTCTGACTCGAAAAGCAGTAAAATAAGGAAAAGAACGAAAGAATACTTACCCAGGGTCCCCGAATGCTAATCCCGATTCGAGAATCTCAGGTATGAAACAATGGTTTCAACTTAGAGTTTCTAAAATCAGAATTCTAGTGCATTTGAAGTAATGGGGGGTGGGGTATTTATAGTATTCGGTCCACCGTTGAGATCGTTTCTTGGAAAAGGGGAAACGATCAAGGCCGTACATGTGTTGGAACCTCATGGTGGCTTAAAATGGTTCTTATCTTCATGACTAAGCAATTAGGAACTTGTGGTTGTGGATAAAACTGCTGCAAACAGGCTGTTTGGTACTCTGCATCTGGTCTGCAGACCCCTAGCGCACCGCTACGCTTAAAGTGTAGCGCCCCGCTAGGCACTATTTCGGCAGAATTACACTTTTGGTCCCTGAACTGTGTTCAGCCCATTTTCGACACGTTTAAGGCCCGTTAACCCCATTTCAAAGCTCTAAAATGAAGTTAAAGTATAGGGAACTTAAAACATGTTCAAAAATATCTCGGATGTCGGTTCGTTTGGCCGTACGAACGCGATGTTCGGTTAATTACGACGGAATGCGCATAGGCGCGAAAAACGATCCAAATGACGTGACGAATGGATTTTTCTTAAGGCGAACACTAAAATATAATGTAGTCATGCTTACATAAATTTTTGGGTGTCCGGATGTATTCAGAACGTAAGTTATGCGCGAAAATGCAAACTTGTGCACTTTTTGACACTTTTAGTCCCTGAATGACCCAAAAGTTTATTTTAGCACACCGAACCCCTCAAAGCTTATTTCTAAGTTAAGTAAAGGTTATTTAAGGTATGTTAAACCTATTTCACTTTTCCGGAGTGTTTGTTGCATTAAACTGGTTATATTTACGCATCAGTGCGCGTATAACCTTCCAGAAAGCGATTTAGAGTTTGAAATTGAACAAGAATTGATATGTGCAAATGATACACATATTTTTACAAATCCCAAGTATGAAATATAATATTTCATTGGTTTGGTATTTGTTTGATGGCCGTGGAGGCACAGGTGTTACAGTCTCCCCTACTTTAGGAAATTTCGTCCCGAAATTTATTTAGAGGAAACTTGTAAGAGCTTGAAAATATGAAGTTGAAAAGATCAAACAACATTGGTTAGGGTTCTGAACTTCTAGTAACCTTAATAACATTATGTTTGCAATGTAAGAGGGATACTTATATACAAGTATATGAAGTGTCATTGGTGCGTCCACCATACCTCCATTACATCGTTCCCATTCCGTTATTGTTGTCACTATCGATTCTTACACATAATAAATCTTACTGGGTTTACCGTGCACTGAATCTCATAATTATGTGCGCTTCCATAATTAGACAATTCCTTGCATAGTTCACACAGTGTATTCAATAGTGTGCAGGGAAAAACCAAATGAACAATCCTGTGATGAGTGTGACTAGACCGCCATAGAGTCCCGTAGACTAAATCAATAAATGATCTAAATAGACTATCAAGGAGTCTGTCCAGCTACATCACTAGATGTCCTTCTTTAACCAAATTGTGAATCAATCCTTTAGACTAGACCACTAAAAAGGGTCTCTTATGAACCATGGAGCAGTACTATAAAATCCAAGGGTCTTAACTATTACATAGAAGCCCATTAAGGAATTAAGATAGTACCTTTGAATATCCTGCTACGAATCTCTCATATGAAGATATGAAAGATCCTGCGAGGATTTGGATAACGAATTATCCAGAGTATAAAAACACAAAAAATACTTAAATGAAAACTCAAGATGCATAAACACATAGTCATATAACCACAAAGATTGTTTGTTAATTTGTCTTGTTACTTGCGTACATGCATTTAAAGCACACTAGGAATCCATTCAACGGATTTCATTTGGTACTTTAAACGTTATCAAGAATCTAACTATAAAGATAGAAAGATTATTGAAGAGAAAATTCGATTTCGATTATAAAGAACCGAAATGCTTCGAATTAAGGTACATAAGGAATCCAATTAAGGACTCTGATTTGAATGATGATCATCCACAAAGATCTAAATGTGAAGATAAAAAGATCCCATATGGATTTTAGAAGTTGAAGATGTTTTGAAACCTTGCACTGGACGTGCTTAGATCAAAACATGATGTAAAAACGCTTATGAAGTTGAGATGCTAGATATGTCAAGGCGACATATGAAGCAGAATTTGAAGGTTAAGTAAATGTGTGAGGAAAATATATTTGGAAAACTATGCATGGGAAAAATGTTTTTGAAACCTTATATATAATATTTTGAAATCATAAAGTAGGTGTATTAGATAGATATTTTTACTAAAATATTTTAAAATCATGCGAGATAAATTTTGAAATTATGTATAAGGTTTTTGAAAATATGAATGATGCTTTTCGAAATCATGCACTTGATCAGAAAATGTATTGTGTTAATATTGTCTTCAGACTATATGAAATATTTTGAAATTAGAAAGGTTGGTTTTGATAACATGGCCAATGTTTTTGAAATAACATAGACAATGTATCTAGAAAAATTGTTTTCAAACTATATGAAATGTTTTGAGATCATGAAGATTGTTTTGAAATACTGGTACTGTGTATATTGAAAAATCAAAACGTAATGGGTATGAGATTTGGAAATACCCTTAGTTATCTAACCAAGGATTCAAAGGCACAGATGTGCAGAAGCATGATCACTCATAATGTCACTTTATTTTCTGTACTTTGTTTCTTAGAATGAAACGAGTACTTAAAATGTTCGAAGGAATCATGAGCGATCATTTGAAAGAGAGAATCACAAGAGTAGTTTGTAAGGAACATAGTTCCTTGATGTAGGCATCATAGGAAAAGTCATACACACTTAGCAGGGGGTTGAGCTGGTTGGTTGGGGACGGCTTTACCATTGTGAGCGACCATGGCGAAGTTCTGAGAAGCCTTTCGCTTCTTTGACTTCTTAGGGGATCGTTCATCCATGGTCTTTGATTCCTCGATTGGTTTATTGGCTGATGGTGCTGTCACCTGACTAGGTCCTGCCTGTCTTGGTGACTCTTGAGTGGCTTCATCCTGGAGATGATACTTCGCCTATTCGCTGAGCGAATTTGGCTGCTTGCTCAGATATCTGAGCGTCATCGTGATGAAGCGACATTCTTGAAGGAAAAGAAAGGCATAGGGAGAAACAGGTGAAAGGTTATTGGACAATCAAAACAGAATGATAACGCATGAAAATTGCGATCATTTGTTTGTTACCTAAGGCAAACAAATGAGACGGTGACTAATCAAGGTAAACAGGTCTTTATTAATGTATCACTGAAGACATGCTCGCCTATAAGTGAACACTCATCCCAAGAATTCCCAGGTAAGCACAACTGGTCTCGCGTCTGATGAGATGTATACGAAGTGCTTGCCTAGACAGAAAACCCAGAATACAGGCATTCACCCTTCCAGTTTGCACGTGTTCACATTATTTAAAACCCAAAACCTTGACGAGATTTTGAAAATTCAAAGGGATTCAAAACCTTATAACTGAGGGTTCAAAACCTTACAATTGAGGGTTCAAAACCTAGTAATCAATCATCCTAGAACAGATGATTAGTTTTCAAAGCGGTTTTGAAATTTATGTTCTTGTTGTGGTCGTCGCCTAAGGATAGGTGACGGTATTGTTTTATGACTAAACGCAAGTAAACTCGCGTTAGGGTCCTAAGAAGGTTATAGACTAGGTCAAAGCATTACTAATAACCTAATTCCCTATAACCATTGGCTCTGATACCATCTTTTCTGTCACACCCCGACCGCGTAGAACATACAAATCGCGGCGGAAACATCGGGGAGTGTGGTAACAGAATTAATGTTTCACAACCATGGAAATTTAAGTTTCGTTTTATTGATTAAAAATGTTACAATGTCTTAACAAACAAAGAAATACAACATAATTAACTAGTCTTGCATCTTTTATTGTCACTAAAGCCCAAGTCTGCCTATGTGTATCTTGATCATCTTATGCTTCATTTCCTGAAAAACACATGTGAAAATATGGTACGTCAGCATAAAAATGCCGGTGAGATACATAGGTTTTGTGAAAATAGGTTTCATGACTTATGTTTGAGAAAATGTTTAGTCATGAACCTTGTTATTTGCTTTGTTTTGTAAATCATTTGAAAATCGATAAGATCAGATGATATGTATAAATAATGTATGGTTAAATGAATAACCATGTAAAATGAGTTTGTATAAGATAAGTTGTTTGTAAATCAATGTCTTGTGAAAAATATGATATTTGCATAAAATGTTCTATGTCTCAAACTGAAGTGATTCAAATAACGCTACGACATGTAATACCATACAAACACTTATATATAGGAAGTACCAGCGGCGTATCCACCATGCTTGTATCATATTACACCCGCATCGTTACTTAATCACTTAATCAAACCAAACCAACAATGTAAATTTGTCCATGTATAAATGAATTTGTCAAATGTATTGAATAATATGTCAAAATGCATGATCAATGTAAATCATGTAATGTGTAAGCTAAATGATATGTATGGCTAGTGAAAACGCATCAACTAAACCATAGGTGAAATGCACAAAAACAAGGTATTGAAGTAAAACTGTGTTTAAATCAACATTATGTTTTGTGTAAATGCATGATCAATGTCAATCATGTTAAAATGTCTATGTCTAATGTCTTTGTCAAAATGTCCTGTATGGCTAGCGAAATGTCTCAACTAAACCATATGCACAAAAGCAAAGTATTGAAGTAAAACTTGGTTTAAATCAATATTATGTCTTGTGTAAATGCATGATCAAGGTCAATCATGTTAAAATGTCTATGTCTAATGTCTATGTCAAAATGTCCTGTATGGCTAGCGAAATGTCTCAACTAAACCATATGCACAAAAGCAAAGTATTGAAGTAAAACTTGGTTTAAATCAATATTATGTCTTGTGTAAATGCATGATCAAGGTCAATCATGTTAAAATGTCTACATGCATGCTATACTGAATATGTACATTTATGTGGTGTTGTTCCAATGCATACATCCAAGCCTTGCGACTGAGGTGATAAACCCTTAAACAAATTAAAGGTCTATCTGTGTAAATATCAACGAATTCGGTCATTCCTTTACTGTCCCCTTTCCCTGGGATGTCCGGAACGGGAGTTGTCAATTCCTATGGTACCACTACCTACTAACGAACGGCGTAGCTAATGTTAATGAATGTATTGTCCCATTTAACAAACCAAATGTCATACCAAAATGTAAGCATGTGATGAAATGAATCTGTACTAAGTATGCAACAAATGAACATACATAGCATGTGATGTGATGTGATGTAAAACAATGTACTAAGTATGAACTAAATGAACATACATAGCATAAAATGTCATGTAAAACGATGTACTAAGTATGCACGCTATATACATACATAGCATAAAATGTCAATGTAAAACGACGTACTATAATGTACTAACAAACATAGCAGGTATATGATATGAAAACAGGAAAGCATGAAAGTAACAAGTAGGCACATGTGTTCCACCCCAAAACAGTTTGGAAAACAGTAAAAGAGGGGTCTATGTACTCACTTGAGAATGCTCAGTAGTCCTTGAGTGACAACCAAACAATGCTAGAGATCACGGAATCAAACGGCACCTAATATAGGTAACTATGTTAATAAACCGGACCTATATCGGAAGACTGGGTAGCATTAGGGTTTGTAAACCAAATGAGTGTAGGAACTCATATGATATGGTTTAACAAAGCCTACATGCTAAATGAAACTTAACCTAAGTCTTATCGACCCATTACGACCCGTTTAGGAAGCTTATGCTACTTTAACGCGTCGTTCGTGTAAAACGCGTTCGGAACGCCTAACCAGCCCTATGACAAGTGTTATATGCCTAAACATGTTACATAATCAGTTATGTGGCAAAATTTTGGGTTACATATGCTAAATTACCAATTATGCATGAAAAGGGTATTCTGGTAATTTACCTAAGGCATATAAACTACCTATCATACAACTACTTAAACGATGTGACCATAGGGTATAACCTCGGAAGGTTATTCCCTACCTACTATGGTCACCTAATGTATTTGGTCCGATCCTAATGATCGACCAAATGGGTCGAGTTCGAAGGTATAGGCGATTTATTAGATCGCCTACCCTACGACTCTAGACAACGTGGTAATCAGTGGGCATAGTCCTAAGGGACTATGACCAACGTGATTACACTCACGTTGCGAAGTTCAAACGAACTTCGCATTGACCATTACTGGTCAACGCTGAAAGTCAAACAAAGTTTGACTTTCTGACTCGAAAAGCAGTAAAATAAGGAAAAGAACGAAAGAATACTTACCCAGGGTCCCCGAATGCTAATCCCGATTCGAGAATCTCAGGTATGAAACAATGGTTTCAACTTAGAGTTTCTAAAATCAGAATTCTAGTGCATTTGAAGTAATGGGGGGTGGGGTATTTATAGTATTCGGTCCACCGTTGAGATCGTTTCTTGGAAAAGGGGAAACGATCAAGGCCGTACATGTGTTGGAACCTCATGGTGGCTTAAAATGGTTCTTATCTTCATGACTAAGCAATTAGGAACTTGTGGTTGTGGATAAAACTGCTGCAAACAGGCTGTTTGGTACTCTGCATCTGGTCTGCAGACCCCTAGCGCACCGCTACGCTTAAAGTGTAGCGCCCCGCTAGGCACTATTTCGGCAGAATTACACTTTTGGTCCCTGAACTGTGTTCAGCCCATTTTCGACACGTTTAAGGCCCGTTAACCCCATTTCAAAGCTCTAAAATGAAGTTAAAGTATAGGGAACTTAAAACATGTTCAAAAATATCTCGGATGTCGGTTCGTTTGGCCGTACGAACGCGATGTTCGGTTAATTACGACGGAATGCGCATAGGCGCGAAAAACGATCCAAATGACGTGACGAATGGATTTTTCTTAAGGCGAACACTAAAATATAATGTAGTCATGCTTACATAAATTTTTGGGTGTCCGGATGTATTCAGAACGTAAGTTATGCGCGAAAATGCAAACTTGTGCACTTTTTGACACTTTTAGTCCCTGAATGACCCAAAAGTTTATTTTAGCACACCGAACCCCTCAAAGCTTATTTCTAAGTTAAGTAAAGGTTATTTAAGGTATGTTAAACCTATTTCACTTTTCCGGAGTGTTTGTTGCATTAAACTGGTTATATTTACGCATCAGTGCGCGTATAACCTTCCAGAAAGCGATTTAGAGTTTGAAATTGAACAAGAATTGATATGTGCAAATGATACACATATTTTTACAAATCCCAAGTATGAAATATAATATTTCATTGGTTTGGTATTTGTTTGATGGCCGTGGAGGCACAGGTGTTACAACACGTGTCACACCCTGTCTTTTGCGGAAGCGTATGATGTGTGACTAGCTTGTTATCATTGCATTCAATCGTAATAAACAACTACATGATCAAAACGATGTTCATCCATTCATGAAAGTTTGAGTATTACAAACACTTGTTATTTAAGTTTTCAAAACACGACCTTTGACAAGGTTTCGATTTAACAAAAGTGGATGACATCTAGACTTGTAGTCTACTTCTAGTTATGACACTTGCGCCCAAGATCCGTCCTGTCACCTGAAATACATGTAATTTTGGAAAACATCAACATAAAGTTGAGCGAGTTCATGCGTCTTGTATATCTTGTATGAAAACATAGTTTGTAACCTTTACAAATCAAGTATTTATTGTATACATCACGTTTTCTTGTGTACACCACGTACTAAATGAGTGTATGAGCAAGGACATTAAGGCATGTGAGGACATAGGGAGCTTTAGTATTTTCTCCTTTCACTGTGTCGATTTTCCCTCGACTGTGTCGATTAACCTCGACTGCGTCAATTTCCCTTGACTGTGTCGATTTCCCTCGACTGTGTCGATTAGCCTCGACTGTGTCGATTTCCCTCGACTGGGACACCGAAGCACTCAAGAGGTCACATAAGGACCATGAGTGGGGCTCGGCCGTACCCGTTAGATCTAACCCTCGTCCCTATTTAATGAATGTTTTTAATGGCTTGGTCTAGTATTCACCAAGACTTTATGGCATCTTTTGTATTAGTCTATGCTCACATGATCTAGTATTTTCTAGGCATTTATTAATGCTCATCATATTGCACTCACCACGAGTACTTCTCGTATTCTCAAATCATACTGCACTCACCACGAGTGCTTCTTGTATTTTTACCCTTTGTAAAAATTATAATATTTGTAACATGTATTTCACCCCCGAGAGTTATAAAAACTGAAAACAGTTAAGGAAAAGGGGGAGCATGAACTCACAACTTTGCGTTCCTGTGCGTCGTAAACTTCACCGGATTTGCTTAGTTAACGTCGTAACCTATACGCGTTTTCTTAACGTTAGTCACTAGACTTGCGTCGCACAAGTACAGTCACTATCTCTTGTATACGTATTCTTGTGTTAAAAATATTCTATATTTTTAACCCCGTATCTTACTTATATTATTTTCTCAAAAATTAATATAAGTATTTCATGTTTTGCACTTTGCACCCGAATTATGTATCTTGTATGTTGTATGCGTATTTTTGTATTCTTACTCGTTACGAGTATCTCTAAGTCATATTATTTTTACTCTAAAAATAATATATACCTATTTCACAAAATAATCACATAATCACACAAGCGATAAATATATATTCTAGATATATATTTAGTAAGTTTGTTTACAAAAATCCACCTCCGAATACTTGGTCATTTGATAACAAAAATCATGGCGAAGTTTGTTTGGAAAACCAGTAAAAAATATGTCCATAACACTTGTCACAAAAGTATTCTAAGTGTTATTTTCTGGAAAAATTTCGCCAGAGTTTCCTCTGTAACTGGAGGTGGCCACGCTTACTAGCGTATCATTTTCTTTTAAAACAAATCAATTCAACAACTTCTTTATTCAATCAAACAATTTCCGACACATCAACTAGTCGATAAGTATGTAAATCTCATAATCGCATGAACTTGTAGTTTTTCCGCATCTATAATGTAAATCCCATTATATTTTGTAGTTCTTTATATAAAGTAACTTCAATCTTGTAAAAACCTCGTGTTTAGAGAAATCCGTCTTTACAACTTCTAGTCATTTTTCCCAAAAATAGTTATTTGTCGGATCCTTTCATTTCACAAGTGTTCACACACTTGTGGTTTATAAAACTATGTTCATTTGTACAAGATTTATTCTTTAGAAAACACGATTCTTTTAAAGTGTGGTCCTTTAAAGATACCACTTGCAGATACGTAGATCCGCTAGTTTTAAACACCATTGTACCGGTTAAATCACTTTTGCACAAGTAAAATATTTTTACACAAGTTCATGTATCTTGTGTGGTAGAGTTTCGCCTTTAACCCTTGTATTTAGTCAAAAACGAGCTTATGTGAAGATACATGATCTTACAAAGTCGGGTTAAACGGAGATCCGAGCTACCACATCATAGATCGGGTCTAGATAAACACAAATTCCAATTTCTACATCTTTTACACAGCACATGTGCTATTAACCTCCACTTTAAGTATTTTTAGTAGACTTTTGTTCATCATTTTGTATTTTAACGAGATTTAACCGACATAATTCCTTTTAACCACTTTAGATAAGTTCAAGAATGAGTTTTAAACAATATACCTCTAGCTCAAGGCTAGGGAAGATTCTTGATGAAAAACGCGTGGATAAAAGCTAAAGAAAGAGGTCCTTCGTGTTCCGCTTGCTCCAAGCTTCCTAATACGTGGCCTCTAACACTTGTATGATGATGGAAATGCAAGAACCAAACTCGAAAATGGAGGGGTGCACAAGGGGGTGTTGGGCCGTAGCTAGGTAGAGAGGGAGAGAGTGTGTGAGTGTTGGTTTGTTGAGGATTATGTTATGTGGTGTTAATCCATGGTTTTATAGACAAACTCAAGTATTCTTATCCATTGGTAAATATGTTCTCTAGATTTTAGGCAAGTGATTAGAATAATCAAAAGGTTGTACTAGTGTGTCCCCCTAACTTGGGGACGGTTTTAAGGAAGGGGGGGGGGGGGTTAGTTCGATCACAACTATATGGTTAGGGTAATTAGTTATGTTAACTAGGTTAGATAAGTAGTTAACTCCGTTAGTAATATATAGCGTGTTATGACGGGTGTTAGGGTAACCAGGGACCCTAACTGGTTCAGAACAATATAATTAGTGAAAATAATAATATTTTCACGTTCCGGGTATAGTCCGGTTGTTCGGTTACATACCGATTCGTTAAAGTGCTAAATCACACTTTTTAGTGTCTTTTAAGTACCTTTTTGCATCCTTTCAATTCCCAACACTTAGGGAAATATTCTGGACGATAAAACGAAATTTCTGCATAACATTCACATGATTAAATGCTGAATTGAGCTGAATTATACGAAATTATGCACTTAAAGTGCGTTTCGGGTGCTTTTTAGTGCTTATTCTTGCTTTCGCAATGTCTATAAATCAAACCCTTATATGTACTCTTGGGTTTTAGTGTACATTTGTCGTCGGACCTACACCTAGGCCTCAATTCTAATGTCTGACTGCTTTCTGCAGTTCTGTTGACACGATGTGTCTTACCGGTGAGTTTACTAATATTTCTGACACAACGCTCTCGTTTATGCATAAAGCCATATTTTGTAACACAAAATGTGCATGAATTCACTTGCATGGGAATTCAGAAATTTATTTGTCTGGTAACTAGATCATGTACAGTCATTAAAGCACAAATTACTGTTCATCTAGTGTACGGAATGTACGGAAAAGTGACGGTTGTCACAGTCTCCCCCCGTTAAAAGAATTTCGTCCCGAAATTCAAGCGATGCCATCGGTCGCAGGGGAGTTGTGAAACCAATATGGTCACTTAGATTCATGCTTGTCTTCATGTTCTCATGAAATCTCTGGGTCATGTCATGAATTCTTTCATACTCAAGTAAGTCGATCATGACTTTTCTGTATCTTGTGGACTCTTGGTCCATAACCTCAACAGGTTTCTATAGTATCACGGACTCTTGGTCCAAAACCTCAACAGGTTTCTATAGTAATTCTTGTCGTTTGTCATTGACGTGAATCTTATTTGTGGGAACAATGACTGTTCCTTAGGTCAGACTCCTCTATAGACTAGACACATGAACGTGTCGCGATCACTACTGATCTTTTTCTGGGAGTTTTCATCTTGTGAACAATGGTTTTGATCCCTACACCGGGGATTCAACCTTTTCGTTTTCCAATTCACACTACGCCTTCTCTAGGCGAGGCTACTTCTTGTCTCATATTCTTACGATTTCTGCCGCTCAACGGCGTAATCTTTCTGTATTCCTCGGGCTGTCCTGATACGATCACATATCTGAAGGATCTTGCCTCTAGTTTTCCCTAGGCCATCTCGGGCCAGTTGATTGTTTATTTCAGATCTCCGTTCAACATGACGGGAATCTACTCAATATGTTCCGTCTAAAGCTTTACACGAAGCGGTTTAGACGACGGTGTGATAGATACCGATTTAGGAAAACTCCACTAAGGGCAAGTGAGTGTTCCGGCTTTTCATCAAAGTTTATCACACAAGAACATATTGTGTTCATTCAGTCTGCATTGTTCAGCAGCTCAGTTCATATTCGAGTTCTTACGATCATCGGTGTGTTGCAACCCTTGTGATCAATAAAGATCGTGCAACGTTTTCTTTCAGGTAATGACGTCTAGTTGCGGCGTGCAATCACTGTATCTATCTCAAGATCTCTTCTCGTGATTCCTTAATCAATGTGCCGCGTGTGCGATGTCGTGGTCTCGTTGCATCGCCGTACAATCGAGACCTTGTCGAGAGACGTCACATAATTGCAACTCTAGCTCCTTAGCTCTTGGTTGCGGGGTTGGCGTGAATTCCGTTCTTATCCACCATGTATCTTAAAGTTCTCCCTTCGCGAACTCGAAATCCGCTTTTCGTCATCATTGCACATAACTGTGCTTTCTCTAAGAGTTGCAAGGTAAATTGCAGCTGTTGCTCACGACCTTCCTTGGTCGTTGGCCACATACGAATGTAGTCACTAAGTATATAACTTATCCAGGTATGGCTCACACGTTCGATTCATGAGGTCCATGAATATATTGTCGATGCAGGTGTCAAGCCAACTGATACGACAAGGATCTTGTAATGCTCGAAGCAAGTCCTATAGGTCGTTTTAGGGATATTTCCACTTGTATTCACAGTGGAGGACCTCTTGTCCTTAAGTTGATCCTTGGCAAAGGATTCTGATTCTCAATTTTCTGAAGTTTTATGTAAAGTGGAGACTACCAACTTTCTCCTTAAGTCCTTATCTAAGGATGTTATATCCTTAATTTCCTCTGTCTAGCCGCTCTTGCGGTTATATCAGAGGTTTATGCTTCACTGGTGAAGCTGGTCGGTATGGCGTCATTCGTCACGGACGCTGCTCCTGGCACGCGATTTATCCTGAACTCCTCTCGTCGCTACAGAGAGGCGTTCCTAGCAAGTCTTCTGAAAAGGCTACTGGGGCTTCTTCCATCACGGGGATGTCTTCAGGCTCCGCAGTCTACTCGGAGGCGTTTCTATGCCTCTTCGACCAATGAGGGATGTCGTAGGTCTGCCGCCTTGTGGGGTCTAGCATCCTTGCACCTATTGCAGGATAGTTAGGTTTCATCATCCGCAGAGGGATGCGTCTGATTTTCTCATATTGAACGACTTCAGCTCTATACTTGGATTTCTGATCCATGCTGACTATCATATTATGACTTCGCGAGTCAATGGGAACAGAAGGTTCCGGCCCTCTGAGTGCCTAATTACGAACCTTAATTGCTTCGACTGTTTAAACTATCCTTCTATATGCCCATTTTTAAAGAATACGGGACGTCTATCTTATTTGAGACTAGGCCAAGCAGTTTCTTAAGTTCTAAGCATGCAAGGTTGAAGTTGATGCCAGTAAAAATAGATGCATAAGGTTGGTTATTAGGGAACGTACCCGTAACCGCATCTGGATCCTGGCGTGCCTCACGAATTTCGATCGTGAAAACCCTTCCTTGCTTGTTTCTTCCTAGGGCAATCTTTCCTAAAGTGCCCTGCTTCACCACATTTGTAGCAGCCTGGTATTCTCTTATTCCTTCCATCTGGGTCCTTTGCCCAACAGGCGTCCTTGCTGTGCCCTTCTTTTCCACACTTTCCACACTTAGGCCTCAGACATCGACCTTCGTGGTGAAAATTGCATTTCCCACACCTTGGCTTAGTCCCCGAGTAAACTTTACCTCCGGCCTTATTAGTGGCTCCAACAGTTTTCCCGCCAAGTGGCGGATTTACTCTCTCTCTTTTGTTTGCTTTAGAGCTTCCATAACCCACTTGTGTGCTCATCTTTAGGTTCGAAGATTTCCTCTTCTTATTGCCTGATGACTCCACATGAGTCTCTTTCTTGTTATCCTCGGATTCTGAAAATTTTCCCGCACGTAGAGCTTCTTCAGTAAGGGTGACACTCATATCGATAGCCTCTGCAATGGTTGAGGGCTTTGAGGTAGTAACCATGCCCCTGATCTGAGGTGCAAGTCCCCAAATGAATCGTTCAACCCTTTTGAATTCCGGTGTGACTAAGTAGGGGACAACCCTAGACAAGTCGTGAAATCGTTGGACGTATTCAGGAATCCTCGGTCCGTCCATTTTCAAGTTCCAGAACTCCACCTCAATCTTCTGGATTTCAGCCCTAGAACAATATTTCTTTTCCATCATTTCCTTGAGCTCGTCCCAGCTTAGTGCATAAGCAGCATCCGCACCAAGGGTTTGAACCTGAAGGTTCCACCAGGAGAGTGCGCCATCTACGAATAACCCTGAGATATAGGTAACACTCTGCTGGGGCGAACAGTTACTCATTCTTAGAATGGAGTCAGTCTTTTCTGCCCAACGAACAAATGCAACGGCACCTCCTGTGCCATCAAAATTTAATGGCTTGCAGTCTAGGAACTGTTTATAGGTGCAGCCAGTTGGAGGGTTATTTCCAGTAGTGCCATTGCTGTGCTTAGAGCGGAGGGCTTCATGTCGAGCAATCGCCTGTGAGATGCGTTCTTGCAGCTCGGCTTCTGTCCTTGGCAACGTACTGGTGTTTGTGTCTCGCCTGGGCGGCATTCTCTTCTGCCAAAATGGTATGAAGTAGGTTAGACAACATTCCAATTGTCTATGAGATACATAGCACCATAAGCCATTATGTAATCACCCAATTTCACACGTATGTATAACTAGTGTATAAGCGAGGAAATAGTTATTGAGCCTTCACATAGGCTTGCCAACTTGGCTTATTGTTTGAAATGAACTCGAGGCTACATCGCCTTGGTCATTCAAGTTCCAGTTATTTCCTGCTACATTGGTTTTCTTAGGTCTTTAGCTTTACTGGTGCGTATATTTCCCCTTTGATGGGATTGTTTGTGTAGAGGTGATAGGGAGGGTATCGTCGCTGATTCTTTTTTAATGTTATTCCACCTCTCTTGCTTAAATATCGTTTTCTCAAACGTCTCTTATGCAGGTAGAAGTGTCAGTCACGAAGTAGGCTAAGACAGGCTTCCTACTTTCTATCGTGCTAAAGCACTGATCTATGTGTTGTTCTACCGGATGAAGGTGAGGACACCTATAGATTAATTTTGTATGGTTTTCATTAGCTTGACCCGCAGAGTTCACCAGGATTTCTGTGCACTACAAGTCGTTATTACGTGGGCCCCCGTAATAATAAATTGTCTTGCACAGTTACCCCAATTTTCTCTCGTCCAAGCAGATGATCAATCAAGGAGGGGACACTACTGTCCTTATACCTCTTGTTATGGAAAGGACCTTTGCGATGGTCCACGCGCTAACATTCGTTATTGTTACACGCGTATAGGCACGATGATTAGATGGAATAGGAATAGAGAAAATTCCTAGTAGTTGGAGGGGCACCTTCGAGATGAATACTTCATCTCCCTTTTCTGGTTAAGCATATCGCCAATCTTGCTTCACATAAGCCGCAGGGATCTCGTCCCGTTGATTGAGAATTTGTTCAAGGTTGCCGCCTCTGCCTCGTCATCTTCACCGTAGTTAGGCATCTTCACGATCGAGAGGGAAGAACAGCCATCTCCTACGGAAGCAAGCTCAGCATCTTGTTTGGTATTCACTCCCAGCCATGAGCTTTGCAAAGGACGCGAGGTCGGTAGCTTCATCGTGCGAGTTACGTATAGTAATAGGAGTCGGAGTCGAAAGTAACTTATTCACGTCAATAATCATTCCGTACACTTATTTGTATGTATGTATATCAATAACATATATGCTACTTAGCATAATCAAGCAATTTAATGCATTATATCACGTATAACTCTCGTTTTTGGGGGTCATTTTGTTTTTGGCAAGTCTAACTCTTGTAGACTACGCTTTGATTGGCACCTTATTTTAAAGGTATTCCTCACTAATGTCCTTGCCTTGTATTTTCTTTGTAAGGTGTCTGACTCGTGGATCTTGGCGCTTTTGTGAATGCAATGAAAACCTTTTTGAAAAATGTTTTCGTGAGAGAACTCTAGTGATTGTAGTCTAGACTCGAGAAAGAATCCTAGTTCACTACAATCGAAGCTCTGATACCAAACTTTCACACCCTGTCTTTTGCGGAAGCGTATGATGTGTGACTAGCTTGTTATCATTGCATTCAATCGTAATAAACAACTACATGATCAAAACGATGTTCATCCATTCATGAAAGTTTGAGTATTACAAACACTTGTTATTTAAGTTTTCAAAACACGACCTTTGACAAGGTTTCGATTTAACAAAAGTGGATGACATCTAGACTTGTAGTCTACTTCTAGTTATGACACTTGCGCCCAAGATCCGTCCTGTCACCTGAAATATATGTAATTTTGGAAAACATCAACATAAAGTTGAGCGAGTTCATGCGTCTTGTATATCTTGTATGAAAACATAGTTTGTAACCTTTACAAATCAAGTATTTATTGTATACATCATGTTTTCTTGTGTACACCACGTACTAAATGAGTGTATGAGCAAGGACATTAAGGCATGTGAGGACATAGGGAGCTTTAGTATTTTCTCCTTTCACTGTGTCGATTTTCCCTCGACTGTGTCGATTAACCTCGACTGCGTCAATTTCCCTTGACTGTGTCGATTTCCCTCGACTGTGTCGATTAGCCTCGACTGTGTCGATTTCCCTCGACTGGGACACCGAAGCACTCGAGAGGTCACATAAGGACCATGAGTGGGGCTCGGCCGTACCCGTTAGATCTAACCCTCGTCCCTATTTAATGAATGTTTTTAATGGCTTGGTCTAGTATTCACCAAGACTTTATGGAATCTTTTGTATTAGTCTATGCTCACATGATCTAGTATTTTCTAGGCATTTATTAATGCTCATCATATTGCACTCACCACGAGTACTTCTCGTATTCTCAAATCATACTGCACTCACCACGAGTGCTTCTTGTATTTTTACCCTTTGTAAAAATTATAATATTTGTAACATGTATTTCACCCCCGAGAGTTATAAAAACTGAAAACAGTTAAGGAAAAGGGGGAGCATGAACTCACAACTTTGCGTTCCTGTGCGTCGTAAACTTCACCGGATTTGCTTAATTAACGTCGTAACCTATACGCGTTTTCTTAACGTTAGTCACTAGACTTGCGTCGCACAAGTACAGTCACTATCTCTTGTATACGTATTCTTGTGTTAAAAATATTCTATATTTTTAACCCCGTATCTTACTTATATTATTTTCTCAAAAATTAATATAAGTATTTCATGTTTTGCACTTTGCACCCGAATTATGTATCTTGTATGTTGTATGCGTATTTTTGTATTCTTACTCGTTACGAGTATCTCTAAGTCATATTATTTTTACTCTAAAAATAATATATACCTATTTCACAAAATAATCACATAATCACACAAGCGATAAATATATATTCTAGATATATATTTAGTAAGTTTGTTTACAAAAATCCACCTCCGAATACTTGGTCATTTGATAACAAAAATCATGGCGAAGTTTGTTTGGAAAACCAGTCAAAAATATGTCCATAACACTTGTCACAAAAGTATTCTAAGTGTTATTTTCTGGAAAAATTTCGCCAGAGTTTCCTCTGTAACTGGAGGTGGCCACGCTTACTAGCGTATCATTTTCTTTTAAAACAAATCAATTCAACAACTTCTTTATTCAATCAAACAATTTCCGACACATCAACTAGTCGATAAGTATGTAAATCTCATAATCGCATGAACTTGTAGTTTTTCCGCATCTATAATGTAAATCCCATTATATTTTGTAGTTCTTTATATAAAGTAACTTCAATCTTGTAAAAACCTCGTGTTTAGAGAAATCCGTCTTTACAACTTCTAGTCATTTTTCCCAAAAATAGTTATTTGTCGGATCCTTTCATTTCACAAGTGTTCACACACTTGTGGTTTATAAAACTATGTTCATTTGTACAAGATTTATTCTTTAGAAAACACGATTCTTTTAAAGTGTGGTCCTTTAAAGATACCACTTGCAGATACGTAGATCCGCTAGTTTTAAACACCATTGTACCGGTTAAATCACTTTTGCACAAGTAAAATATTTTTACACAAGTTCATGTATCTTGTGTGGTAGAGTTTCGCCTTTAACCCTTGTATTTAGTCAAAAACGAGCTTATGTGAAGATACATGATCTTACAAAGTCGGGTTAAACGGAGATCCGAGCTACCACATCATAGATCGGGTCTAGATAAACACAAATTCCAATTTCTACATCTTTTACACAGCACATGTGCTATTAACCTCCACTTTAAGTATTTTTAGTAGACTTTTGTTCATCATTTTGTATTTTAACGAGATTTAACCGACATAATTCCTTTTAACCACTTTAGATAAGTTCAAGAATGAGTTTTAAACAATATACCTCTAGCTCAAGGCTAGGGAAGATTCTTGATGAAAAACGCGTGGATAAAAGCTAAAGAAAGAGGTCCTTCGTGTTCCGCTTGCTCCAAGCTTCCTAATACGTGGCCTCTAACACTTGTATGATGATGGAAATGCAAGAACCAAACTCGAAAATGGAGGGGTGCACAAGGGGGTGTTGGGCCGTAGCTAGGTAGAGAGGGAGAGAGTGTGTGAGTGTTGGTTTGTTGAGGATTATGTTATGTGGTGTTAATCCATGGTTTTATAGACAAACTCAAGTATTATTATCCATTGGTAAATATGTTCTCTAGATTTTAGGCAAGTGATTAGAATAATCAAAAGGTTGTACTAGTGTGTCCCCCTAACTTGGGGACGGTTTTAAGGAAGGGGGGGGGGGGGTTAGTTCGATCACAACTATATGGTTAGGGTAATTAGTTATGTTAACTAGGTTAGATAAGTAGTTAACTCCGTTAGTAATATATAGCGTGTTATGACGGGTGTTAGGGTAACCAGGGACCCTAACTGGTTCAGAACAATATAATTAGTGAAAATAATAATATTTTCACGTTCCGGGTATAGTCCGGTTGTTCGGTTACATACCGATTCGTTAAAGTGCTAAATCACACTTTTTAGTGTCTTTTAAGTACCTTTTTGCATCCTTTCAATTCCCAACACTTAGGGAAATATTCTGGACGATAAAACGAAATTTCTGCATAACATTCACATGATTAAATGCTGAATTGAGCTGAATTATACGAAATTATGCACTTAAAGTGCGTTTCGGGTGCTTTTTAGTGCTTATTCTTGCTTTCGCAATGTCTATAAATCAAACCCTTATATGTACTCTTGGGTTTTAGTGTACATTTGTCGTCGGACCTACACCTAGGCCTCAATTCTAATGTCTGACTGCTTTCTGCAGTTCTGTTGACACGATGTGTCTTACCGGTGAGTTTACTAATATTTCTGACGCAACGCTCTCGTTTATGCATAAAGCCATATTTTGTAACACAAAATGTGCATGAATTCACTTGCATGGGAATTCAGAAATTTATTTGTCTGGTAACTAGATCATGTACAGTCATTAAAGCACAAATTACTGTTCATCTAGTGTACGGAATGTACGGAAAAGTGACGGTTGTCACAACACGAGTCTCTACACTCGTTTGGTTTACAAACCCTCATTCTATCCAATCATCCGATTTAGGTCCGGTTTATTAACATAGTTACCTATATTAGGTGCCGTTTGATTCCGAGATCTCTAGCATTACTTGGTGATTATCTTTAGACATCTGAGCAATATCAAGTGAGTACATAGACCCCTCTTTTACTGTTTTCAAACTGTTTTGGGGTGAAACACATGTGCCTACTTTTTACTTTCATGCTTTCCTGTTTTCACATCATATACCTGCTATGTTCGTTAGTACATTATAGTACATGATTTTACATTACATTTCATGCTAGGTGTGCCCATTGTGTGCATTACTTGGTACATTGTTTTACATTACATTTCATGCTAGGTGTGCCCATTGTGTGCATTACTTGGTACATTGTTTTACATTACATTTCATGCTAGGTGTGCCCATTGTGTGCATTACTTAGTACATCGTTTTACATTACATTTCATGCTAGGTGTGCCCATTGTGTGCATTACTTAGTACATCATTTTACATTACATTTCATGCTAGGTGTGCCCATTGTGTGCATTACTTAGTACATCGTTTTACATTACATTTTCACGCTACGTATGTTCATTTGATTACATACTTAGTGCATCATATGCTTACATTTTTGGTATGACATTTGGTTTGTTTAACATGGAACAATACATTCATTAACATTGATCATGCCATTCGTTAGTAGGTAGTGGTACCATAGGAATTGACAACTCCCGTTCCGGACATCCCAGGGAAAGGGGATGAAAGGAATGACCGAATTCGATATACATAATTTAGATAAATCTTTAATTTGTTTAAGGGTTTATCGCCACAGTCTCAAGGCTTGGATGTATGCATTTTAACAATACCGCATAAATGTTTGTATCAGTATAGCATGCATTTGTTACACACAACATGACTTTGATTTAAACTGTGTTTTACTTCAATACCTTGTTGTTGTGCATTTTACATATGGTTTAGTTGATACATTTCACTTACCATACATGACATTTTGGTTACACAGTATATGATCTACATTGAACATAAACATTTTGACATTGATATACACATTTGGTGGTTTACATTGGACATAGACATTTTGATATGGTTTACACAATAACACTTGACAATTGGTTTGTACATGAACAAGTTACATTGGTGGTTGTTTGGGTAAGTGATTTGAGTAACGATACGTGTGTAATATGAAACAAACATGGTGGATACGCCGCTGGTACTTCCTATATATAAGTGTTTGTATAATATTACATAGCGTAACGTTATTTAAATCATTTCAGTTTGATACATATAACATTTTATACAAATAACATACTTTTCATAAGACATTGTTTTACAACCAACTTATCTTATACAAACTCATTTTACATGGTTATTCATTTAACCTTACATTACTTATACCTATTAACTGATCTTATCGATTTTCCAAATGATTTACAAGACAAAGCAAATTACAAGGTTCATGACTAAACATTTTCTCAAATACAAGTCATGAATCCTATTTTCACAAACCTATGTATCTCACAGGCATTTTTATGCTGACGTACCTATTTTCACATGTGTTTTCAGGAGCTTTTCCGTAGGATGTTGATCATGATTCTAGGGCGGACCTGTGCCTTAGAGACTAAAAATGGAGATAGACTTGTTTAATTATGTTATAAACTCTTTTGCTTACTGTTCAAGACAATGTAACACCCTTGTTTAATAAATAAAATACAACTTTGAATGCCATGGTTATGAAACAATTTATTCTGTTACGACACGCCCCGATGTTTCCGCCGCGGTTTGTTGTTTTACGCGGTCGGGGTGTGACAGAAGAGTTGGTATCAGAGCCAATGGTTATAGGGAATTAGGTTATTAGTAATGCTTTGACCTAGACTATAACTTTTCTAGGACCCTAACACAAATTATTTGTGTTTAGATCTTAAAACATGTACATTACCTATCCTTAGGTGATTATAAAAACAAGAACCAAATTTTTCCGAAACGATTTTTGAAAAACAATCATCTGTTTTTGAATGATTTATTACAAGGTTTTGAACCCTCTGTTATATGGTTTTGAACCCTTTTCAGTTTGATTAAATTTTTGGCCTTGTGCCTTCAAATTTTCAAAATCCCGTCAAACGTTTTGGGTTTTAAATAATGTGAACACGTGCAAACTGGAAGGGTGAATGCCTGTATTCTGGGTTTTCTGTCTAGGCAAGCACTTCGTATACATCTCATCAGACGCGAGACCAGTTGTGCTTACCTGGGAATTCATGGGATGAGTGTTCACTTATAGGCGAGCATGTCTTCATTATACACTATTTTTGACCCATTTACTTTGATTAGTCACTGTGATTCGTTTGTTTGCTTGGTAATGCGGACGAATGATCACCATCTTTGCTTTTGTTGATTTTGTTTCATCTCATTCTCTTCATCCAAACATCTCACTCGTTTCCTTTCATGTTTTCCTCTTTTAGAATGCCTCCTCGACGCGACAATCTGATAGCAACTGCCGAGCTGGCAGAAATTATTGCGCAGCAGATGGCTGCTCAATTTCCAAATCTCTTTGCTCAATGGAACCAAGCCAACAATAACAACAACAACAATGTTCCATGCAAATACAAGGATTTTAATCAGGCTAAACCACTCAAGTTTAGTGGTTCTGAAGGAGCGACTGGGCTTCTTCAGTGGTTCGAGAGCAGTGAGAATACTTTCCGCCACGTGCAATGTCCGGATAATCGCAAAGTCGAGTTTGCTTCGAGCGTATTTCAGAAAAGGGCTTTGACATGGTGGAACGGGATTATGAGAGACAGGGGTGCAGAAGTTGCTCTTGCACAGACATGGGCTGAACTTAGAGCCCTTATGATGAGGGAATTCTGTCCTCGTCATGAGCAGCGAGCTTTGGAGAAGGAATTTGATGATTTGAAGCAAGATAGTGGTGAGCACAGGGCTTATACTGATCGGTTTGAAGAGTTGAGTCTTCTTTGCCCGACAATGGTTACCCCACTCGACAAGGCTATCGAGAGATACATCGACGGCCTACCTGACTCGGTACAAGATATTCTTACTGGTAGCAACCCTACCACACTTCGTCAGGAGATTGAGTTATCAGCGACGTTGACTGAGTCGCAAATTCGGAAGAACAAGTTACACAGGAAGGGTGACAAGGGCAAGAAACAGTCGGCTGACAAGGGGGATAGCAAGAAGGGTCAAAACAAGGATGGAAAGGACTCTGGTTCTTCGAAGAGGTCAAGGAAGCGTAAGGCTTCCCAAAATTTTGCTATCACTGCCCAAGCTAATCAGGCAGCTCCTAACCAACCCGCGCAGCCTCCTGCAAAGAAACCCTATTCAGGGAATGCACCTTTGTGCAATAGATGCAACAGTCACCATCAGCCGCAACATCAGTGCCGTTTATGTACTAGCTGTGGGAAGTCAGGTCACCTTGCCGAAGTTTGTCGGTTTGCTCAGAACCGGGCAGTTCAGAACCCGGCTCAACAAGTTGCTCAGCCTCCTGCTCAGCAACAGGGTCAAGCTGCACGACCACAATACCCACCTGGTGCTTGTTACAATTGTGGGGATCTGACCCACTATAGGAATCGGTGCCCAAGACTGGCGAACCAGAACCAGAACCAGAATCAGGCTCCGGCTCGAGGCCGAGTCTTTAACATGAATGCCCAAGAGGCGCAGGCAGACGATAACGTGGTGAACGGTACGTTCTTTATTAATAACCAGCCTGCATATGTTCTCTTTGATTCGGGTGCCGACAAGAGTTTTGTGTCATTGTCTCTTGAGCCAACTGTAACACCCGTGTCACTCCAACCATCAAACAAATGCCAAACCAATGAAATATTGTATTTCATACTTTGGATTTGTATAAATATGTGTATCTTGTGCACATATCAACTCTTGTTCGATTTCAAACTCTAAATCACTTTCTGGAAGGTTATACGCGCACAGATGCGTAAATATAACCAGTTTAATGCAACAAACACTCCGGAATAGTGACATAGGCTTAACATACCTTAAATAACCTTTACATAACTTAGAAATAAGTTTTGAAGGCTTTGGTATGGTAAAATCAAGTTAAATCGCTTACAGGGACTAAAGTTGACAAACTGCGAAAGTATGCCAATTTGAACTGTAACAGACATTCCGGAACATGACCATAAGTTAAACATACCATAAATATCCTTTACATAGCTTAGAAATAGGCTTTGAGGTGTTCGGTATGCTAAAATAAACCTTTGTGTCATTCAGGGACTAAAAACGTCAAAAAGTGCACAAGTTTGCATTTTCGCGCATAACTTACGTTCTGAATACATCCGGACTTCCAAAAATTTATGTAAGCACTATAATATTTTATTTTAGTGTTCGCCTTAAGAAAAATCCATTCGTCGCGTCATTTGGATCGTTTTTCGTGCTTGTGCGCATTCCGTCGTAATTAACCGAACATCGCGTTCGTACGGCTAAACGAACCGACATCCGAGATATTTTTGAACATGTTTTAAGTTCCCTATACTTTAACTTCATTTTAGAGCTTTGAAATGGGGTTAACGGGCCTTAAACGTGTCGAAAATGGGCTGAATGCATGACAGGGACTAAAAGTGTAATTCTGCCAAACTATGGCTAGCGGTGCGCTACTCTTTTAGTGTAGCGGTGCGCTAGCCTTGCACAGACCAGATGCAGTGTTTCTTAACAGCCTGTTTGCAGCTGATTAACCACACCCACACATTCCCAATTGTCTAGTCATCTGATAAGAACCAATTTCTAGCCACCATAAGGTTCCGACAAGTGTACGGGTTGGATTCATGGCACGTTTTCCATGAAACGATCCTAACGGTTCGGGTATTCCTATAAATACCCAACCCACTTAACCTTATTTCTCACAAGAATCTGGATTTGAGAGCTCTAAGTTGAAACCATTGTTTCATACCTGAGTTCTTGGATCGAGATTAGCATTCGGGGACCCTTCGTAAGTATTCTTTCGTTCTTTTCCTTATTTTACTGCTTTTCGAGTCAGAAAGTCAAACTTTGTTTGACTTTCAGCGTTGACCAGTAATGGTCAATGCGAAGTTCGTTTGAACTTCGCAACGTGATTGTAATCACGATGGTCATAGTCCCTTGGGACTATGCCTACTGATTACCACGTTGTCTAGGGTCGTAGGGTAAGCGATCTGATAAATCGCTTATACCTCGAACCCGACCCAGTTTGGTCGATCATTAGGATCCGACCAAATACATTAGGTGACCATAGTAGGTAGGGGATAACCTTCCGAGGTTATACCTTATGGTCGCTTCGCTAAGTAGTTGTATGATAGGTAGTTTATATGCCTTAGGTAAATTACCAAAATACCCTTTTCATGTATAATTGGTAATTAAGCATATGTAACCTAAACTTTTGTCACATAACTGATTATGTAACATGTTTAGGCATATAACACTTGTCATAGGACTAGTTAGGCGGTCCGAACGCGTTTCACGCGAACGACGCGTTAAAGTAGCATAAGCTACCTAAACGGGTCGTAATGGGTCAAAAACACTTAGGTTAAGTTTCATTTAGTATGTAGGCTTTGTTAAACCAAATGAAACGAGTCTCTACACTCGTTTGGTTTACAAACCCTAATGCTACCCAATCTTCCGATCTAGGTCCGGTTTATTAACATAGTTACCTATACTAGGTGCTGTTTGATATCCGCGATCTCTAGCATTGTTTAGTTGTTACTCAAGGACTACTGAGCAATCTCAAGTGAGTACATAGACCCCTCTTTTACTGTTTTCCAAACTGTTTTGGGGTGAAACACATGTGCCTACTTGTTACTTTCATGCTTTCCTGTTTTGACATCATATAACTGCTATGTTCATTAGTACATTATAGTACATGATTTCATTACATTTCATGCTATGTATTGCCATTGTGTGCATTACTTAGTACATCATTTTACATGACATTTGACATAGACATTTCGACATAGACATTTTAACATGATTGACATTTGATCATGTATTTCCCACAAAACATAACTTTGATTTAAACCAAGTTTTACTTCAATACTTTGTTTTTGTGCATATGGTTTAGTTGAGACATTTCACTTGCCATACATGGATATTTGACATAGACATTTGCCATGGATATTTGACATAGACATTTGACATGGATATTTGACATAGACATTTGACATGGATATTTGACATAGACATTTTGACATGATTTACATCTTGACATGAATACTTTGACATATTATTCAATACATTTGACAATTGATTTAAACATAGACATTTTACATTGTTTGGTTTGGTTTGGTTAAGTGATTAAGTAACGATGCGTGTGTAATATGATACAAGCATGGTGGATACGCCGCTGGTACTTCCTATATATAAGTGTTTGTATGGTATTACATATTGTAGCGTTATTTGAATCATTTCAGTTTGAGACATAGAACATTTTATACAAGTAACATACTTTTCACAAGACATTGATTTATAAACAACTTATCTTATGCAAACATATTTTACTTGGTTATTCATTTAACCTTACATTTATTTATACTTATCATCTGATCTTATCGATTTTCAAATGATTTACAAAACAAAGCAAATAACAAGGTTCATGACTAAACATTTTCTCAAACATAAGTCATGAAACCTATTTTCAAAAAACCTATGTATCTCACAGGAATTTTTATGCTGACGTACCTATTTTCACATGTGTTTTTCAGGAGCTGTTGCATAAGATGATCAAGATACACATAGGCAGACTTGGGCTTTAGTGACAATAAAAGATGCAAGACTAGTTAATTATGTTGTATTTTCTTGTTTGTTAAGACATTGTAACACTTTTAATCAATAAAACGAAACTTCAATTGCCATGGATTTGAAACAATTAATTCTGTTACAACACTCCCCGACATTTCCGCCATGTTTTGTATGTTCTACGTGGTCGGGGTGTGACAGAAAAGATGGTATCAGAGCCAATGGTTATAGGGAATTAGGTTATTAGTAATGCTTTGACCTAGTCTATTACTTTCTTAGGACCCTAACGCGAGTTTACTTGCGTTTAGTCATAAAACAATACCGTCACCTATCCTTAGGCGACGACCACAACAAGAACATATATTTCAAAACCGCTTTGAAAACTAATCATCTGTTCTAGGATGATTGATTACTAGGTTTTGAACCCCTTTGAATTTTCAAAATCTCGTCAAGGTTTTGGGTTTTAAATAATGTGAACACGTGCAAACTGGAAGGGTGAATGCCTGTATTCTGGGTATTCTGTCTAGGCAAGCACTTCGTATACATCTCATCAGACGCGAGACCAGTTGTGCTTACCTGGGAATTCTTGGGATGAGTGTTCACTTATAGGCGAGCATGTCTTCGCGATACATTATATTGACCCATTTACTTTGATTAGTCACCATCTCATTTGTTTGCCTTTAGTAACAAACAAATGACCACTATCCTTGCTTTCATCAGATTTGTTTCATCTCATTCATTTCGTCTAATTCTTTCACTCGTTTCCTTTCATGTTCTTCTCTTTTAGAATGCCTCCACGACGCGAAAATCCAGTATCTGTTGACGAGCTGGCAGCTGTCATTACACAGCAAATGACTGTTGCAATCCCGAACGTCGTTGCTCAATGTTACCAAGCTATCAACAACAATAATGCCCTCTGCAGCTTCAAGACGTTCAACTCGGCTAAGCCATCAAAGTTTTCTGGGTCTCAAGGAGCGACTGCACTTCTGCAATGGTTCGAGAGTCTAGAGAGCACCTTCAGGCATGTTCAATGTCCAAACGAGCGAAAGGTAGATTTTGCATCTAGTGTCTTCGAGAAACGAGCTTTGACATGGTGGAACGGTGTGGTGAGAGATAGGGGTGCCGAAGTGGCACTGGCCCAAACTTGGGAAGAACTTCGAGCACTGATGATGAAGGAATTCTGTCCTCGTCACGAGATCAGGGCATTGGAAAGGGAATTCGATGATCTTAAGCAAGACAGCGGTGAACATCGAGCATACACTGATCGATATGAGGAGCTGAGCCTGTTGTGTCCTACCATGGTTACGCCTTTGGATAAGGCGATCGAAAAATACATTGATGGTCTCCCTGACTCAGTTCAAGACATTGTTACTGGTAGTAACCCCACTACGGTTAGGCAGGCCATTGAGCTATCTGCAACTCTGACTGAATCTCAGATCAGGAAACGTAAGCTTTTCCGGAAGGGTGACAAGAAACCGGTCGAGGAATCGAAACCAATCGAGGAATCAAAGACCATGGATGAACAGACTGGATCCCTTGAGCGGTCAAAGAAGCAAAAGGCTTCTCAGAACTTCGCCATGGTTGCTCACAATGATCAAGCCGCCCCCAACCAACCAGCTAAACCCCGTGCTAGGAAGCCATACAATGGAACTTCACCTTTGTGCAACAAATGTAACCTTTATCATCATGCTATGGTGAAGTGCCGCGAATGCCAAATTTGTGGACGTAAAGGTCATACAGCAAAAGTTTGCGTAGCAGCAGTTGCACCAAATCAAGCTAACAATAAACCTGCTCGAGCTCGCTTTCCACCAGGTTCTTGCTACAAGTGTGGCGAGATGGGACATTTCCGAAGAAATTGCCCAAAGCGTGCTAATGCTAATCCAGCACAGAGATGAGCATCTGACCGACTAGAAGACAACACTCTTTAGAAATAATCACATCTTATGTATTAATTTCTTTTGTTGTCAAGGTCCATGAAACAGTGGTTATCATTGTTAATAAATAAATCTTTTTATTTATATTGCAATGTATTTATGTGGTTGTATGCATAAACAACATATCCCCTACAATACCGACAATCAAGGAATCATATTCCTTGAAAAGCAAACTACCCCCAAAATTCTTCCATTTTACAATCCCTTGCGTTTTACACAAAGATCCTAAGTACCCGTCTCTTGCAAAGAGACGAAGTACAAGGTGCAAGTTATAACCCTGTACGAATACCCCAAGTACCACTATAAATTCTTAATAGGGTACCTAAGGGTATTTCCGTATGTCCTAAATTATTATGTACCTTAATTCGAATATTGCGTTTTCCTGAAAACGAAAATCAAAATTTTGGTAGATCATCCTATCTTCATGAATGTATTCTTGAAATGATTAAGGTGCCAAATGAAATCCACGAATTGGATTCCTGGTGTGCTTTAAGTATCCGCGTCCAAAGATAACAAATTAATAACAAATTAAACAACTATGTGATTATGTGCTTATGAGTTCCCTTTATGTTTTTGGTGTGATCCAAATTCTTGTCATTCAAATCCTCGTAGAATCTTCCATATCTTTGGGTGCTATATTAAATCCTCAACGGGCTTGTACGTAATAGTAAAGACCCTTGGATTATATTGTACCATTCCATAATTAGACCCCTGAGTGGTCTAGGTAATCAGATTGATCCAAAAATCTGGTTAGGAATATCATGTGATGATATAGCTGAAAGGACTCCTTGGTGGTCTAATTAAAAGGATCCTTTGTTGATCTAATTAAAAGGACCCTATGGTAGTCTAGTCACACTCATCACAAGTTTGATTATCCTCCCCACAAACATTTCAAGACAAGTTGTGCGGACTATGCAAGGAATTGCATAATTATGGATGCATACATAATTATGGAATTCAGTGCACAGAAACCACAGTGAATTTTGTCATGTGTCTAGAGTCTATTCTGTTCATTTTTGTTTCTGAAGATGTAAAATGACTATTCCGTTCATTTTTGTTTCTGAAGATGTAAAATGACTATTCCGTTCATTTTTGTTTCTGAAGATGTAAAATGACTATTCCGTTCATTTTTGGTTTCTGAAGAAATGGTGAAAAATGACTCTTGTCGTTCATTTTTGGTTTCTGAAGAAATGGTGAAAAATGACTCTTGTCGTTCATTTTTGGTTTCTGAAGAAATGGTGAAAAATGACTCTTGTCGTTCATTTTTGGTTTCTGAAGAAATGGTGAAAAATGACTATTTTCGTTCATTTTTGGTTTCTGAAGAAATGGTGAAAAATGACTCTTGTCGTTCATTTTTGGTTTCTGAAGAAATGGTGAAAAATGACTCTTGTCGTTCATTTTCGGTTCTGAAGAAATGGTGGAAAATGACTCTTTTCGTTCATTTTCGGTTCTGAAGAAATGGTGGAAAATGACTCTTTTCGTTCATTTTCGGTTCTGAAGAGGTTGTGGAAAATGACTCATTTTGTTCATTTTCGGTTCTGAAGAGGTTGTGGAAAAAGACTCATTTCATTCATTTTTGTTTCTAAAGAATGCCTGTTGAAAACAACTCCGTTCATTTTTCAATTCTGAAAAATGTTCGTTAAAGAGAAATTACAGGATTATGCCTTGCTTATCTTTGATGGTTACTTCACATAAAGTCACAGATAGACTCCTACGAATTAATTTCGGGACGAAATTTCCTAAAGTAGGGGAGACTGTAACACCCGTGTCACTCCAACCATCAAACAAATGCCAAACCAATGAAATATTGTATTTCATACTTTGGATTTGTATAAATATGTGTATCTTGTGCACATATCAACTCTTGTTCGATTTCAAACTCTAAATCACTTTCTGGAAGGTTATACGCGCACAGATGCGTAAATATAACCAGTTTAATGCAACAAACACTCCGGAATAGTGACATAGGCTTAACATACCTTAAATAACCTTTACATAACTTAGAAATAAGTTTTGAAGGCTTTGGTATGGTAAAATCAAGTTAAATCGCTTACAGGGACTAAAGTTGACAAACTGCGAAAGTATGCCAATTTGAACTGTAACAGACATTCCGGAACATGACCATAAGTTAAACATACCATAAATATCCTTTACATAGCTTAGAAATAGGCTTTGAGGTGTTCGGTATGCTAAAATAAACCTTTGTGTCATTCAGGGACTAAAAACGTCAAAAAGTGCACAAGTTTGCATTTTCGCGCATAACTTACGTTCTGAATACATCCGGACTTCCAAAAATTTATGTAAGCACTATAATATTTTATTTTAGTGTTCGCCTTAAGAAAAATCCATTCGTCGCGTCATTTGGATCGTTTTTCGTGCTTGTGCGCATTCCGTCGTAATTAACCGAACATCGCGTTCGTACGGCTAAACGAACCGACATCCGAGATATTTTTGAACATGTTTTAAGTTCCCTATACTTTAACTTCATTTTAGAGCTTTGAAATGGGGTTAACGGGCCTTAAACGTGTCGAAAATGGGCTGAATGCATGACAGGGACTAAAAGTGTAATTCTGCCAAACTATGGCTAGCGGTGCGCTACTCTTTTAGTGTAGCGGTGCGCTAGCCTTGCACAGACCAGATGCAGTGTTTCTTAACAGCCTGTTTGCAGCTGATTAACCACACCCACACATTCCCAATTGTCTAGTCATCTGATAAGAACCAATTTCTAGCCACCATAAGGTTCCGACAAGTGTACGGGTTGGATTCATGGCACGTTTTCCATGAAACGATCCTAACGGTTCGGGTATTCCTATAAATACCCAACCCACTTAACCTTATTTCTCACAAGAATCTGGATTTGAGAGCTCTAAGTTGAAACCATTGTTTCATACCTGAGTTCTTGGATCGAGATTAGCATTCGGGGACCCTTCGTAAGTATTCTTTCGTTCTTTTCCTTATTTTACTGCTTTTCGAGTCAGAAAGTCAAACTTTGTTTGACTTTCAGCGTTGACCAGTAATGGTCAATGCGAAGTTCGTTTGAACTTCGCAACGTGATTGTAATCACGATGGTCATAGTCCCTTGGGACTATGCCTACTGATTACCACGTTGTCTAGGGTCGTAGGGTAAGCGATCTGATAAATCGCTTATACCTCGAACCCGACCCAGTTTGGTCGATCATTAGGATCCGACCAAATACATTAGGTGACCATAGTAGGTAGGGGATAACCTTCCGAGGTTATACCTTATGGTCGCTTCGCTAAGTAGTTGTATGATAGGTAGTTTATATGCCTTAGGTAAATTACCAAAATACCCTTTTCATGTATAATTGGTAATTAAGCATATGTAACCTAAACTTTTGTCACATAACTGATTATGTAACATGTTTAGGCATATAACACTTGTCATAGGACTAGTTAGGCGGTCCGAACGCGTTTCACGCGAACGACGCGTTAAAGTAGCATAAGCTACCTAAACGGGTCGTAATGGGTCAAAAACACTTAGGTTAAGTTTCATTTAGTATGTAGGCTTTGTTAAACCAAATGACACGAGTCTCTACACTCGTTTGGTTTACAAACCCTAATGCTACCCAATCTTCCGATCTAGGTCCGGTTTATTAACATAGTTACCTATACTAGGTGCTGTTTGATATCCGCGATCTCTAGCATTGTTTAGTTGTTACTCAAGGACTACTGAGCAATCTCAAGTGAGTACATAGACCCCTCTTTTACTGTTTTCCAAACTGTTTTGGGGTGAAACACATGTGCCTACTTGTTACTTTCATGCTTTCCTGTTTTGACATCATATAACTGCTATGTTCATTAGTACATTATAGTACATGATTTCATTACATTTCATGCTATGTATTGCCATTGTGTGCATTACTTAGTACATCATTTTACATGACATTTGACATAGACATTTCGACATAGACATTTTAACATGATTGACATTTGATCATGTATTTCCCACAAAACATAACTTTGATTTAAACCAAGTTTTACTTCAATACTTTGTTTTTGTGCATATGGTTTAGTTGAGACATTTCACTTGCCATACATGGATATTTGACATAGACATTTGCCATGGATATTTGACATAGACATTTGACATGGATATTTGACATAGACATTTGACATGGATATTTGACATAGACATTTTGACATGATTTACATCTTGACATGAATACTTTGACATATTATTCAATACATTTGACAATTGATTTAAACATAGACATTTTACATTGTTTGGTTTGGTTTGGTTAAGTGATTAAGTAACGATGCGTGTGTAATATGATACAAGCATGGTGGATACGCCGCTGGTACTTCCTATATATAAGTGTTTGTATGGTATTACATATTGTAGCGTTATTTGAATCATTTCAGTTTGAGACATAGAACATTTTATACAAGTAACATACTTTTCACAAGACATTGATTTATAAACAACTTATCTTATGCAAACATATTTTACTTGGTTATTCATTTAACCTTACATTTATTTATACTTATCATCTGATCTTATCGATTTTCAAATGATTTACAAAACAAAGCAAATAACAAGGTTCATGACTAAACATTTTCTCAAACATAAGTCATGAAACCTATTTTCAAAAAACCTATGTATCTCACAGGCATTTTTATGCTGACGTACCTATTTTCACATGTGTTTTTCAGGAGCTGTTGCATAAGATGATCAAGATACACATAGGCAGACTTGGGCTTTAGTGACAATAAAAGATGCAAGACTAGTTAATTATGTTGTATTTTCTTGTTTGTTAAGACATTGTAACACTTTTAATCAATAAAACGAAACTTCAATTGCCATGGATTTGAAACAATTAATTCTGTTACAACACTCCCCGACATTTCCGCCACGTTTTGTATGTTCTACGTGGTCGGGGTGTGACACCAATGCTTCGAGTGTCTAGAACAAAACTAAGTAAATCTTTTACAGTAGAAGTTGCTAGTGGTGAACCCATTATTCTTGATTCTGTTCTTCGCAACTGCCAGTTGAATCTTAACGACCATCTTTTTCCTATCGACCTCACGCCTATGCAACTTGGAAGCTTCGACATTATTGTGGGAATGGATTGGTTATCCAAGCATCACGCAGAGATAGTTTGTTCTGAGAAGATTGTTCGTGTGCCGCTTTCGACAGGCGAGATCCTGCAGGTTCAAGGTGAGAAGCCTATCGGTGGTCTCAAACTCATGTCTTGTTTTAAAGCTCGGAAGTATCTGTGGAAGAACTATGTGGCTTTCTTAGCACATGTTACAGAAGATAAAGGCAAGGGTAAGTCTATTTCAGATATTCCTGTCGTTCGGGATTATTCTGAAGTGTTCCCTGAAGATTTACCTGGTCTACCTCCAGCACGCCAAGTCGAGTTCCGTATTGATCTCGTACCTGGTGCAAATCCCATTGCCAGAGCTCCATATCGTCTTGCACCATCTGAGATGCAAGAGTTGTCTAAACAGCTTCAGGAGCTCTCTGACAAAGGTTTTATACGTCCTAGTTTTTCACCTTGGGGTGCTCCCGTTCTTTTTGTCAAGAAGAAGGATGGATCCTTTAGGATGTGTATCGATTATCGGGAGCTTAACAAGCTTACCATCAAGAATCGATATCCCCTACCTCGCATAGACGACCTCTTTGATCAGTTACAGGGCGCTTCCTATTTTTCGAAGATTGATCTGCGATCTGGATATCATCAACTTCGGGTGCAAGAAGAAGATATTCTGAAGACAGCATTCCGCACTCGTTACGGGCATTATGAATTCACTGTCATGCCATTCGGTTTGACTAATGCTCCTGCTGTTTTCATGGACTTAATGAATAGGGTCTGCAAACCTTATTTGGATCAGTTCGTCATTGTTTTTATTGATGATATCTTGATATACTCTAAGACGCAAGCTGACCACGAGCAACATCTTCGTCTTACTTTGGAACTCCTAAAGAAAGAGCAACTTTTCGGCAAATTCTCCAAGTGCGAATTTTGGCTTAAAGAAGTTCAATTTTTGGGACATATTATAAACGAACAAGGTATTCATGTTGATCCCTCCAAGATCAGTGCGATTAAGGATTGGGATACACCTTCTACTCCTACTGAAGTTCGTTCTTTTCTTGGTCTAGCGGGTTATTATCGCCGCTTCATAGAAAACTTCTCGAAGATTGCAGTTCCTCTAACTGCTCTAACTCAGAAGAAAATGCCCTTTTATTGGGGATACAAACAAGAGGAAGCTTTTCAACACTTGAAGCAGAAGCTTTGCGATGCGCCTGTTCTATCATTGCCTGAGGGTGATGATGATTTTGTCGTGTATTGTGATGCATCGAAATTGGGTCTTGGTTGTGTTCTGATGCAAAGGAACAAAGTCATAGCCTATGCATCGAGGCAGCTGAAGATTCATGAGAAGAACTACACCACTCATGATCTTGAGTTGGGTGCAGTTGTCTTTGCTCTCAAGATCTGGAGACACTATTTGTACGGTACAAAATGTGTGGTTTTCACTGACCACAAAAGTCTTCAGCATATCTTCAACCAGAAAGAACTCAACATGAGACAGCGACGTTGGGTTGATCTTCTAAACGACTATGATTGCGAAATTCGCTACCATCCTGGTAAGGCGAATGTCGTAGCTGATGCATTGAGTCATAAGGAACGTACTAAGCTTCATTGTGTACGTGTTCAATCTGTTATTCAAGCTCGATCCGATATCCAAGCACGCATTTCTCAGGCTCAACAATCTTGTGTTTCACAAGGTTTGATGGATAAAGAATTTCCTTACCACATAACACCTGCTCTTGAACTGAAAGACAATGGATCATATTATTTCATGGACCGTTTGTGGGTCCCAAGCCAGGATGATCTTCGTACCTTGCTTATGGATGAAGCCCATAAGTCTCGCTATTCTATTCATCCGGGCTCAGATAAAATGTATAAGGATCTTCGTATTCACTATTGGTGGCCTGGTATGAAGAAAGACATTGCCTTATACGTATCAAAATGCCTTACTTGTCTTAAGGTTAAGGCTGAACATCAACGTCCTTCTGGTTTATTGGAGCAACCAGAGATCCCAGTTTGGAAATGGGAAAACATTACTATGGATCTTGTTACCAAACTCCCGCGCACAAAGAAAGGTCATGATGCCATCTGGGTAGTCGTTGATCGTCTCACAAAGTCAGCACATTTCTTGCCAATCCGTGAGGATTTTCCTGCTGACAGACTTGCACAAATCTATGTGGATGAAATTGTAGCTCGACATGGTGTTCCGTTGAACATCATTTCTGACAGAGATGCTCGTTTCACTTCTCATTTTTGGAGAACCATGCAATCTGCTATGGGGACCCAACTTAATCTGAGCACAGCTTATCATCCGCAAACGGATGGTCAATCTGAGAGAACAATCCAGACTCTGGAGGATATGCTTAGAGCTTGTGTGATCGATTTTGGTGGTAGTTGGGATTCACATCTTAAATTGATTGAATTCTCCTACAACAACAGTTATCACACTAGCATCAAAATGGCTCCTTTCGAGGCTCTCTATGGTCGAAAATGTCGTTCACCAGTCTGCTGGAATGAGATTGGCGAGGCTCAACTTACTGGACCTGCCCTCATTTTAGAGACAACTGACAAGGTCAAGAAAGTTCGTGATAACCTTCAGGCAGCTAGAAGCCGTCAGAAGATTTACGCGGACCCAAAACGCAAAGCCTTGGAATTTCAAGTCGGTAATCGAGTATTACTTAAGGTCTCACCTTGGAAAGGTGTGATCAGATTTGGAAAGAAAGGAAAACTTGCACCTAGATACGTTGGACTATTCAAGATCGTCGAAAGAATCGGAAAGGTAGCCTACAGACTTGAGTTACCTCCTGAACTTGGAAATGTTCATCCAACTTTTCACGTGTCCAATCTCAAGAGGTGTTCAGCTGATGAAAACTTCTCCATACCGCTTGACGAAATTCGTGTTGGCAAAACACTGAAATTTGTTGAGAAACTAGTGGAAATCATGGAACGTGAAGTCAAGTGGCTTAAACGCAAGCGCATTCCTTTGGTCAAAGTTCGCTGGGAAGCTAAACGTGGACCTGAGTTTACTTGGGAACGCGAAGATCAAATGAAGGCGAAATATCCACATCTTTTCCCACGAGTTTCCTCTAAATAAATTTCGGGACGAAATTTCCACAAGTAGGGGAGACTGTAATAACTATGCTTGTAATCATTGTGAACAGTTCTATTATCAATAAAACAATGTTATTTGATCACAATGTTTGTTTTGTTATGTTTTACATTTTTCATGTTTTGACTTTTATGTAATTCCAAACTCTACATCACTTTCTGGAGAGTTATACGCAAACTAGTGCGTAAACGTACTCAGTTTAATGCGAGAAATACTCCGGAACATCAACATATACTCAACATACCTTAAATAACCTTTACATAACTTAGAAATAAGTTTTGAAGGCTTTGGTATGGCAGAAATCAAGTTTAATCGCTTACAGGGACTAAAGTTAACAAACTGCGAAAGTATGTCAATTTGAACTGTAACGAACATTCCGGAACATGACCATAAGTTAAACACACCTTAAATATCATTTACATAGCTTAGAAATTGGCTTTGAGGGGTTCGGTGTGTTAAAATAAACTTTTGGGTCATTCAGGGACTAAAAGTGTCAAAAAGTGCACAAGTTTGCATTTTCGCGCATAACTTACGTTCTGAATACATCCGGACATCCAAAAATTTATGTGAACATGACTATATTATATTTTAGTGTTCGCCATAAGAAAAATCCATTCGTCGCGTCATTTGGATCGTTTTTCGCGCTTATGCGCATTCCGTCGTAATTAACCGAACATCGCGACCGTACGGCCAAACGAACCGACATCCGAGATATTTTTTAACACATTTTAAGCTCCCTATACTTTAACTTCATTTTAGAGCTTTGAAATGGGGTTAACGGGTCTTAAACGTGTCAAAAATGGGCTGATTGCACTGTAGGGACCAAAACTGTAATTCTGCCAAAGTAAGCTTACGGACCTCAACACCAATGACCTTACGGTCCGTAAGGTAACCTGCAGAACAGATAAGAGTTAACAGTCAGCACGATCCAGCTGTTTTAACCACAACCACATGCTTGCAACTTGCATTTTCAGCTGATAAACATCATTTTTAACCACCACAACTTTGCAACAAATGTACGGATGGGATTAAGGCACGTTTTCCATGAAACGATCTTAACGGTTCAACGAAAACTATAAATACCCCATCACCCCCAACCTCATTACTTACAAGAATCTGATCTATTTGACTCTAAGTTGGAACCATTGTTTCATACCTGAGTTATTGTGATCACGATTAGCATTCGGGGACCCTTCGTAAGTATTCTTTCGTTCTTTTCCTTATTTTTACTGCTTTTCGAGTCAGAAAGTCAAACTTTGTTTGACTTTCAGCGTTGACCAGTAATGGTCAATGCGAAGTTCGTTAGAACTTCGCAACGTGATTGTAATCACGATGGTCATAGTCCCTTGGGACTATGCCTACTGATTACCACGTTGTCTAGGGTCGTAGGGTAAGCGATCTAATAAATCGCTTATACCTCGAACCCGACCCAGTTTGGTCGATCATTAGGATCCGACCAAATACATTAGGTGACCATAGTAGGTAGGGAATAACCTTCCGAGGTTATACCCTATGGTCACATCGTTTAAGTAGTTGTATGATAGGTAGTTTATATGCCTTAGGTAAATTACCAGAATACCCTTTTCATGTATAATTGGTAATTAAGCATATGTAACCTAAACCTTTGTCACATAACTGATTATGTAACATGATTAGGCATATAACACTTGTCATAGGGCTAGTTAGGCGGTCCGAACGCGTTTCACGCGCACGACACGTTAAAGTAGCATAAGCTACCTAAACAGGTCGTAATGGGTCGTAAACAATTATGTTAGGTTTCATTTAGTATGTAGGCTTTGTTAAACCAAATGACACGAGTCTCTACACTCGTTTGGTTTACAAACCCTCATTCTATCCAATCATCCGATTTAGGTCCGGTTTATTAACATAGTTACATATATTAGGTGCCGTTTGATTCCGAGATCTCTAGCATTACTTGGTGATTATCTTTAGACATCTGAGCAATATCAAGTGAGTACATAGACCCCTCTTTTACTGTTTTCAAACTGTTTTGGGGTGAAACACATGTGCCTACTTTTTACTTTCATGCTTTCCTGTTTTCACATCATATACCTGCTATGTTCGTTAGTACATTATAGTACATGATTTTACATTACATTTCATGCTAGGTGTGCCCATTGTGTGCATTACTTGGTACATTGTTTTACATTACATTTCATGCTAGGTGTGCCCATTGTGTGCATTACTTGGTACATTGTTTTACATTACATTTCATGCTAGGTGTGCCCATTGTGTGCATTACTTAGTACATCGTTTTACATTACATTTCATGTTGGGTGTGCCCATTGTGTGCATTACTTAGTACATCGTTTTACATTACATTTCATGCTAGGTGTGCCCATTGTGTGCATTACTTAGTACATCGTTTTACATTACATTTTCACGCTACGTATGTTCATTTGATTACATACTTAGTGCATCATATGCTTACATTTTTGGTATGACATTTGGTTTGTTTAACATGGAACAATACATTCATTAACATTGATCATGCCATTCGTTAGTAGGTAGTGGTACCATAGGAATTGACAACTCCCGTTCCGGACATCCCAGGGAAAGGGGATGAAAGGAATGACCGAATTCGATATACATAATTTAGATAAATCTTTAATTTGTTTAAGGGTTTATCGCCACAGTCTCAAGGCTTGGATGTATGCATTTTAACAATACCGCATAAATGTTTGTATCAGTATAGCATGCATTTGTTACACACAACATGACTTTGATTTAAACTGTGTTTTACTTCAATACCTTGTTGTTGTGCATTTTACATATGGTTTAGTTGATACATTTCACTTACCATACATGACATTTTGGTTACACAGTATATGATCTACATTGAACATAAACATTTTGACATTGATATACACATTTGGTGGTTTACATTGGACATAGACATTTTGATATGGTTTACACAATAACACTTGACAATTGGTTTGTACATGAACAAGTTACATTGGTGGTTGTTTGGGTAAGTGATTTGAGTAACGATACGTGTGTAATATGAAACAAACATGGTGGATACGCCGCTGGTACTTCCTATATATAAGTGTTTGTATAATATTACATAGCGTAACATTATTTAAATCATTTCAGTTTGATACATATAACATTTTATACAAATAACATACTTTTCATAAGACATTGTTTTACAACCAACTTATCTTATACAAACTCATTTTACATGGTTATTCATTTAACCTTACATTACTTATACCTATTAACTGATCTTATCGATTTTCCAAATGATTTACAAGACAAAGCAAATTACAAGGTTCATGACTAAACATTTTCTCAAATACAAGTCATGAATCCTATTTTCACAAACCTATGTATCTCACATGCATTTTTCATTTTTATGCTGACGTACCTATTTTCACATGTCTTTTCAGGAGCTTTTCCGTAGGATGTTGATCATGATTCTAGGGCGGACCTGTGCCTTAGAGACTAAAAATGGAGATAAACTTGTTTAATTATGTTATAAACTCTTTTGCTTACTGTTCAAGACAATGTAACACCCTTGTTTAATAAATAAAATACAACTTTGAATGCCATGGTTATGAAACAATTTATTCTGTTATGACACGCCCCGATGTTTCCGCCGCGGTTTGTTGTTTTACGTGGTCGGGGTGTGACAGCTTGTGGGTGTTGGGCTTGGGCCTGGGGCCCACAAGTCCATCTCGTGAGTAAGTGGCCCGTAATTCCTACGAGACCCGTTGTCAAAACCCGAACTCCGATTAATGTCAAAAATTAAAATACACAAAAATACGGTTTGTAGTCGTTGCCCGTTCATTGATTACGATAATAATCGCGAAGAATTCCATCGGTGCCTGATGTGTCTAAAATGCAACATATAAATTACATCAAATGAGACATAAAACTAACCCTTTTTTAGTACTAATATTGGAAAAAGAGTGTTTTTGTCTTCCTTTTGTATTTTCAGGATTAAATGAGCTCAAAAACGCAAAAGAAGCAAAAAGACAGCTAAATACAACATAAATACAAGAAAAGGAACATTAGTGGATTGCCCGAACCCTCAACGGCACCTTCCAAAGCAAAATAGAGAAAACAGAAGGCTGAACACGCCCCGTGCTCAGCCAGCACGGGGCCATGCCCAAGAAACAGCAGAAAAGACAAACCTATAGAAGCTTCTATTGCCCATCACGGGGCCGTGCTCAGCGGACACGGGGGCGTGTCGAAAGTACAGCAGGCGCATTTATTGTAATTGCGAATTACAATTAATGAGGAGAGAGAGTGTCAGACGGACACGGGGCCGTGCCCAGCGGACACGGGGCCGTGTCCAGCTCTCTGTTCAGCCTATAAATAGGAGTGCTTGGATTCATTTCATCTCATCCCTTGGCACACCACCTCTCTCACACTTCATCCACCACCCACCACCATCACAACACCATCATCCACCACCATCATCCATTGTCCATCATAGAGTGTGTGAGTCGTCTCGGGATCCAAGATTGATCGTAAGAGTTCTTGACAATCAAGGCCATGTTTGCCTAAGTCT
>JARYGA010010420.1:0-100469 GCA_030545235.1 Helianthus tuberosus | reverse complement strand
AAAGATGTATGTAAATAAGTATAAGACATGCATTCTAAGTATGAATGGTTATGTATAGGTGTAAGGAAGAAAGTTCAAGTCACGTGAAGCAACAAGGAAATCAAGAATGAGGTACGTTACTTGTACGGTTAAAGTTTACTTGTAGTAATGTTTATTGATATATATATAGTGGTATTCGAAATGCGTTATAGAATGGTCGTGTAATAGACCCATCACTAACGGGTCAAAGAAAAAGAATATATGTTGGAATGCTATGTAGTCGAACCGAATGAACGGGACGCACTAAAATAATGTATGTTGGAATGTTATGTGGTCGAACCGCATAAACGGGTCGCACTAAAGAATGTATGCTGGAATGTTTTGTAGTCGAACCGTATGAATGGGTCGCACTAAAATAATGTATGTTGGAATGTTATGTAGTCGAACCGCATAAACGGGTCGCACTAAAGAATGTATGTTGGAATGTTTTGTAGTTGAACCGTATGAACGGGTCGCACTAAAATAGTGTATGTTGTTTTATGCCTTCTAACTTTAATTGATGATTTACCGTTTGTACTAAAAATCATATTCATGATAGTTTATGTAGAATGTAGAATGATCCGCTATGAACGGGTCTTATAAAATAAAAGTTTTAGAAAGCAAGTTGTATCATGTTCGGTTCATTCCAAAGGAACCGAACGATGAAAGGAAGAAATGAAAGAAGGACAATAATACTCGACCCGTTATATTCGGGTCGGAGTGTAAGGAGAAAGAATGAAAGGAAAGTCTTAATTCATGTTCAACGGACCGAATGAAAGTTATGACAAGAATGTTATTATCCGTTACTAACGGGTAAGTAAGGAATGGAATGTTACGTCTCTATTTTGAGACGAGAATGTAATGACCCGTTCAACGGGTAGTATGCGCAAAAGAATGATGTAAAGGCAAGAGATGGATAAATTGGTTTATTTGAAAAAGATAATATGGATGGAGAATTAACTCATTAATTTGTTATTTGATGTAGGTAAAACTTCAACTTAATTGGTTCGGCGACTTGGAACGAGCACCCATATGTATCTTGCCTATATGCGCTTCCGCTACTTTTAGTAACAATGGTTATGGTCAAAAAGTATTTTGTTGTAACTAGTTTTGTTTAGTAGCTAGACTTTTGAAGTTTGACTTGATGGATCTTTTAAAAATTTTCTAGATGTTGATAGACATTTAAAAGTAATGTTATGGTTTTGTTAAGTCTTTTGAAAGTGTCGTTAATTTACTTGAAATAAAGTTTGCCAAAAACAGGGATATGCTCATGTTACGATCGGGTCATGCCGAATTTTCTAAAATTAATTGTTTATAATTTTCTAAGTCTAAAATGTAAAGAAATGGGCGTAATATAAAAATGAAAGTTTTAAATTAATGACATTTTTACATGTTGTTTTGACCGTATGTAAAAGTGGGCGTATCAGTCGCGGGGCGCGACAGCTTATTTCTTGCCGGACACCCCTTTGTGCCACGTGTCCTGTAACGTGCTGGGCCTACGGTGTGACTCGGAAATCCTAGCCGTAGCTAGGGTGCACTCGCGGGGCGCGAAAGAAATAAGGGGAGGGGTTGCGGGGTGCGAGAGACCCCCGAAACTTGTATAAATTGGATGTTCAGTCTGCATTTCAATTCGTTCAAACTTCTCTTTCTCTCTCTGTCTATATTATACGAAAATTATAGCTAAAATGCCCTCTAAATCACGAAGCTCTACCCCGTTATAAGTATTTTAACACCGGATCACTAAGTCGATACCATGTCTGGATTGATCTAGAACCCAGCAACGCATGTCTAGGCTCTGTCTAACTAAGTACGTTGGGGTTTTGTCTCGGACGTATTGATAAGTTGAATTTGGGTTATTATACTAACGCGCATGCATTGCATATTTTTAATAGGAACTCAAGAATATTAACAGAAAATATCACCAGGAAACCCGTAGAAAAACCTAAGTTTACAAGGTGAGTCTTTCTCTTTTTCTATCAAATTGTTTTACAAAACCTCAAATGTTTTTCAGTTATACTTACAGTGATTAAGTCTTTGTATTCTACAAAATACTGCCGGTGTTATGGGGTTTTGTATACACTACTTGATAGTCTTCACAATTGGACATGTGTAGCCAATGTGTGATATGACTATAGTCACATATCCGTCGAGTGACAAGTACTTGGAGTTTTTTGTTAGATATAAACATTGTAATCGCTCTTAATACTGTAAAGTTATCAAAATGTGTTTTTATAAAATGGAATGTACTCGCCAGTATTTCGTGCTGATAAATTTTTTTTAAAACGCGTTTCAGGTAACTTGATGTGAAAGCTATTAGAAGCCAGCTACGGAGCACTGAAGGCTTAAGGAAAGTGGCTATAAAGTTAATTAAATAAAAAGTTTATATTTTCAGGAAACTAGGGTCTATCCCTATAAAGATATTATAAATGAAATATGGGTTTTTATCCCATTTATTATATACATTTGGTGTTTTGAAACTCTAAAATTATTTCCTAACTACGATCCTGATGTTTTAATTCCGCTGCCAAATTAATAAACACCGATACCACTTGGTTGGTTCGCTGCTCCCGCTCCCGGGTAGGGGTCGGAGGTTGCGACACGTAAACCCAATTGTATTATACCTACACATACATAAAAGAAAGCATATAAAACTCCAGGGAGTAAAAATGACATTTTACAAAGTTTTGAAATGTTGAGAGGTTATAAGTGTCCATGTTAAAAATTAACTAAAAATAACAAAACCCAAAAAAAGAAAAAAAACTAAAAATACAAAAAAAAAACAAAAAAAAGTAAAAAAAAAATTGTTATGAATTAATATATAACTAGGATTTTCCCACTGCGCGTTGCGGCGGAAAATCTATGTACCAATCAAATGGAAAATTCAGTTTCTAAAGCAGTTATATTACGTGACAATATATATTCAAGGGGTAGGAATGTAAGTTTTATTAAAAAAACTAAGAAAAGTTGACGGGACACTTAATAAATTTTGTTAAAATTCAAAGGGTAGGAATGTAAGTTGTTATAAAAAAAACTAACAAAAGTTGAGGGAGGAGGGGGGAAATGGTAAGTAACAAAACCTTGGTGGTCAAAAAAGAATTATTGTGAGATGGTTAAAAATGCCACTCAAATAAGAGTTAATTACAAAAATGCCATGAAGAAGGAAATGTTAACTATGTGAGTGCATGGTATTTTTGTAATTACAAGAAAAAGGAAGGTGATATTCGTTAATGTAGTTAAGGATGTAATCTCATATATAGTATATAATTATGGGTCAGGATATAATAGGATGTTTATTTGGGTAGGAAGGCTAGAAAGTAATCTTAACCATCCATTTATTAATCAAGGGCTAAGATTAAATTGAAGAAGAAAAAATGAGGTGTGTGAGTTTTTCTAAGGGCATTCTAGTCGATCCAATACAATACTTTCCCTCTCCTTCAATTCCCCCCCCCCCCCCCCCATTTTTTAAACGTTAATAACTATTTCATACGACATTATTTTTTTATAAAAATTGGACCAAAAAACAAGCGTTTTTTATCTTTAAAACGATTATACTATTGCTATATTTTCGAATTTTTTTTCGAAAACCCATTTGCATAAAACGCAATGGATAAAAACCATAAAAAATGACTTTTTTCTAAACGTACCTGACAAAAGACCCAAAGAAATATCTTGTTTGTAAAACGCAATGGACAAAAAACATAAAAGAAATGTGTTATTTCTAAAACGCAATGGCTGAAAAACACAAAAGAATGATTTTTTTTTTATAAAACGCAATGGACTAAAAACACAAAAAAAATGTTCATTCTAAAACCCAATGGACTAAAAGACAAAAGAAAGTGTTTTTTCTAAAACGCAATGGACTAAAAACACATAAACATGTGTTTTACCTAAAACGCAATGGACTAAAACTTCAAAATATGTTTTTTCTAAAACGCAATGGACCAAAAAACACATAAAAATGTGTTTTCCTAAAACGCAATAGACAAAAACACAAAAGAAAGTGTTTTTTTCTAAAACGCAATGGACTAAAAGCATATAAGATGTGTTTTACCTAAAACACAATGGACTAAAAACACAATAAAATGTGTTATTTCTAAAACGTAATGGACTGAAAATACAAAAAAAAAAAAAAAACTGTTTTTCATTCCTTTGTAAAACACAATGACTCAATTCAAAAACTTAGATCGTAAAAATGCAATTCAAAATTTTCTTATATAGATCGAAGCTGATTTCTCTGATTCTTCAACGATTGACGAAATTTGAATTCTAGAAACACTTATCAGCAATCGAATGGAACGAATCGAGTGATTCGCTTCAAAATCACGGGAAAAATGAGATATTGTATGAAATTAAACTGGGTTTCTTCAAAAAAGTTGAAGAACACGTTGATTGGGTGTTTGAATCATTGATTGGTGGCGAAAATTGCATTATAATGTAGTGATTATTGAGATAGAAAGTGAAGAAAAGGTTGAAGATGGTGGGTTTTGAAAATGATGAGGGAAAAGATTGGATAAAATTGACTAAAATACATTTTCTCTTTATTTTTAAATTTTGTCACATGTCATAATTCTATTGTTTTCTATCTTTTCTAGCCAAAATGAACTTCTTATTTGATTCTCTCCTATATAATTATAATAAGGATTAAATAAAAGAAAAATAGATGATGTGGTAAAGATATGAATTAGTTTAGTGAAAAGTCTTAATTATGTTTCTTCTCAGTTCAATTTTGGCTTTGATTTTGTCTTGATGCATTTTTTTTTCCTTTTTTATCTTTTCCTTTGTTTTTCGTCTTAAGTTGAGTTTTATTTCCTGTTTGGTTTTTCCTTTTTCTTTTTCGTTTGTTTTTTTTTTTTTTATAAACTAGTGGGAACATATATGTGTGAGGGGGTCGACAGTTTACACCGATAAAGATGTAGGCGATCTTGTAAATAATTATGATATACATAAAGATTTATAAGATACAATTAAAAGTGCGTATATGGATTGATGACGCCATTATTTATAAGATACAGTTTGAAGTTCATATATGCATTTATAAAAATAAAGTTATTTGTGTATAGAGTGAAATAATTTTTTTTTATTTTAAATGTGTTTGTCTATCTTTATTAACACAAGCATAAGACACGTCAAGGGATTAATTTTATATTTAACATAGATATTATTACTTTTTTTTTTTCATAAATGATTATGTTTGTTTGATGGAAACTCTAAAGGGGAAGAAAATGATAAGGTAGAAAATGAATGTGTAGATTAAATTACATTCAATATAAATGATTAAGAGAGGAAAAATTATAAGATCACCATTTAGATGTGGTACTATAGGCCTATAGGCCTAATATGTTGTTAGTGACATCTTAGAATTTTGTATAGTTACATTTTTGTTCTTTCGGTTTCTTTATAATTTATTATAGATAACTTTTATTTAGCTTTCTATTATTTTTTTTCTTTTGGTTTTTCTTTTTAAGTTTAATTTTATTTAAACCTATTTTTTTGCATGAGTTTTTTCTTTGATTTTTAAATTAGTTATGAATCGTTTATCAAATGCTTATTTTTATTTACGATTTCATGTAAGTTTTACTATAAAATCGATCGGTTGCAAAGTGCCGGTGGAAACTAACCAGTAACTTAATAGTTTAAATTTTTAATTTTGTTTTATGTCATTAATAATTACTTTTAAACATATAAATCGGTGTGTCGTGAAGCGCGGGTACAACCCGGTGGAAACTAAACAGCAACCTTAATATTTTTTTTTAAATTATTATAATTATTTTTTAACATATTTTGTTTTTTCTATTATTGGTTTTTGTACTAGTGAGGTTAATTCCTCCCTTACATTTTGGTTATTTTAATTCTCATTTAGGGGTAGTGAAGTTTATAAAGGGAGAGGATGGACGTGTGTTAATCAAGGAACATGACATAAAGTCAAGATGGCAAACTTACTTCCACAAACTTTACAATGGAGATGGGGCTTACCAACAGCAAAGAGACAATTCGATTACACAGAGACAACAACGAAATAACTGCTATTGTAGGCGTATCACACAGGGAGAGGTGATGGCAGCACTTAAGAAGATGGGAAGGGCTAAGGCAGTGGGTCTGGACAACATACCAATTGAGGTGTGGAAGTGCTTGGGACAGGAGGGAGTTCAATGGCTAACTAACTTGTTCAATCTCATTTTTAACTCTGGAAGAATGCCAGACCAGTGGAGGAGCAGTATAGTAGTGCCTTTATATAAGAACAAGGGAGACGCCCAATGTTGTGGTAGTTATAGAGGGATTAAGTTGTTAAGCCATACTATGAAACTATGGGAGAGGGTGATTGAGACTAGACTTAGAAGAGAAACCCAGGTTACGGTAAACCAATTTGGTTTCATGCCAGGGCAGTCAACTACAGAAGCGATACACATTCTAAGGAGATTGATGGAAAAATATAGAGAGAAAAATCGAGATCTACATATGGTGTTCATTGATTTAGAAAAGGCGTATGACAGTGTGCCACGTAGATTGATATGGGATAGTTTAGAGGATAGAGGGGTACCTAGAAAGTATGTAGACTTAATTAAGGATATGTATGTTGAAACTAAAACTAGTGTTCGTGCACCGGTAGGGGATACTGATTTCTTTCATGTGGAAGTCGGACTCCACCAAGGGTCAGCGTTGAGTCCTTTTCTTTTTGCGATTGTTCTAGATGAGTTGTCAAAGTCGATTCAGGAGTCAGTTCCATGGTGCTTGCTTTTTGCAGACGATATTGTGCTGATAGAAGAAAGTAAACAGAGCTTGAATGAGAGGTTAGAAGAATGGCGTGTAGCCTTAGAAGGCAAAGGTTTGAGGATAAGTCGCTCTAAGACTGAGTACCTTTACTGTGATTTTAGTGGAGCAGGTGATGAGCACGACACTCAGATCACCATTGAGGGTCAGGTGGTCCCACAGGCAACTAAGTTCAAGTATTTAGGATCGTTTGTTCAGAGTAATGGAGAGATAGACAGTGACGTAGCTCACCGTATCCAGGTTGGATGGTGTAGGTGGAGAGCAGCCACAGGGGTATTGTGCGACAAGAGGTTCCCTGATAAATTAAAAGGGAAATTTTATAGGGTGGCAATTAGACCCTCTATGTTATACGGAACAGATTGTTGGGTCATCAAGAAAATCCATGCACGAAAGCTAGAGGTGGCAGAGATGAGGATGCTAAGATGGATGTGTGGGCATACTAGGTTGGACAAGATAAGAAATGAAGTTTTTAGGGTAAGATTAGGAGTTGCTTGTATTTCAGACAAAATAAGGGAGGGAAGATTGAGATGGTTTGGGCATGTCAGGAGAAGGCAGATGACAGACCCGATTAGAATAGTGGAAACAATCACTGTAGATGGAAGGAGGAGTAGAGGTAGGCCGAAATTGACTTGGGATGAGCGGATTAGGAAAGATTTGCACCTCTTCGAGGACATGGTCGAGGATAGAACTTCGTGGAGACGTAGGATTAAGGTTAAGGACTTTTAGGAGTTTGGCTTGGTTTTTGGTTTAGGTCCTTGTCTTATGAGTTTAATTTTTTTTTGTTTTCTATAAGGTGTGATATAGCTTTTTTATAAGTTGTCACTTATTCCCGGCGTCGTAGTTTTACTAACAACTACTTATTTATTTATGTGTTTATTTTTATTATTTTTCTTTTCCACATTTGTTAGTAGTTGTGTGCTTATATATGTTTTGCTAGAAGCTTATGTCTTGGTTATGGTTTTGTGGAGCCGGGGGTCTCACTGGAAGCAGCCTCTCTATCCCCTGGGATAGAGGTAAGGCTTGCCTACATCCTACCCTCCCCAGACCCTACCAATAGCTCGCTATAGGTGGGATTATACTGGGTATGGTTGTTGTTGTAATTCTCATTTAGTTTTTTTTTTATAATTAACACCACCAAAAAAATTGGTTTTTGTACTAGTGAGGTTAATTCCTCCCTTACATTTTGGTTATTTTAATGTGATGCATTATAAAAATCTGAATAAAAAAATTATTCAAAGTTAAAAGGAACAAATATAATTCCATTTTAATTTTGTCCGAACAATATTAAAAACAAAGTTGCAAGTATAATTTTTTATCGTAGGCTATAGCGAGTCAGACTATCAGTAAGTACAAGTGGTTCGTTACCGAACCTTCTCTGACCAAACAACATCAGTAGAGGATTAATGGTTTTAGATCGATGTAAAACATGCGTCTTCGATCTATAACAACTTTGTCTTCGATCAATAACAACTTTATTATTGAAATATTTTATGCGTATAACGAACCGAACAAGTAAATGTTTGAACCCAATTGAGCATTAGTCTTAAAAGTTTGCAAGTAGAAGCCTACAATCTCTAATTTGTTAATTTTTTTTTTATATTACTCACTAAACCTTGTATCTCTATCCTTCACGATTTCAAATTTTCAAGAAGTTACAAAGATGCGTTTTACCATCATACACCCCTAAAGGTTAAAAAAACTTACCTATCTTGTGATCACTTTGGTAGAATGGTCACATCATTTTGTTCCAACACCAACCAACCCCTAAAGGTTTAAAAAACTCCATAACATTTGCTATCCATGTATCACAATAAAATTTGGCATTAAGTCGGACAAATTCACGCCAACGAGACGAGACAGACGTTCGCAACTATATAGCGTGGTCGGTATGGATGGAAATCAAACGTTTTATAATTACCAACACCAAAAAAGTTGCATCATTAAAAATGAAACCTTACATATCATATAATGTTATATATCTAGCTTCCATGGGAATTATAAGTCCCATTGTACCAAGCCTTATTCCTCTATGCATGCATATCATATACTAAAAACCATATATTATTAACATACGCAACATGACCCCGTCTATGCATCCATTCGGATGATGCAACGGAGACTTTCACCTTTAAGCATGTAGTCGAACGCTTTGTTGATCTCCGAGAAACCAACAGTGTGTGTTATAAACTTCTCAACTTCTAATTCCTGCACCACAAAGATGCATTATTGTACTATATCTATAGTAACCTTATGAACAAAATGAACCCAGGATTATTATTAAAAAAGTACCTTATTCATGTATTTCTCGACAACACCTGGAATATCGGTACGGGGCTTATAGTTACCGAAAAAGGTACCCTTCAGAGTCCTCTCGTTCAGGAAATTTATAGGAAGAGTTTTGAACTCGTCGTCTTTGTTCGGGACCCCAACAAGTACAGCCACTCCCCAACCCTAGATAGATACAAATGAACTTCTGGTTATATAAAAGTACTCGAGTAGTACCCCAGTTAGTAGATGTGGCAAGATGGGCGGGTCAGCAAGAGCCAGTTAGGTTGACCCGCCAAACATGTCATGTACTTTTTCTGTAAATAATTTGAAGTGTTACTTTAGTATTAAAATAACTAAATCTTTTAATAAAAAGATGTTAATGAGGTTGTATGCTTTGAATTGATTTTCTTTTAACTTCCTATCTGTTTGACTAATTTGACCCGTCGATACATTCGATAGTCATAAGTAAACGGGTCAAAAGGACCATCTCTACAAGTAACAAAAAGATGGGTATGAAAATGTGTTACATCATGAACACATTCAAAAGCGGAAATCATAGCCTTGACATTTCCAGTGCACTCAACACTTCTATCAACACCACCATCCGTCATCTCAGCAATGACCTAACAAGGTTCAAAAAAGATACATAAGTATTACCAAAAAGAGAATATATATGCAAGTATATTGTGCTAAAAAAAACCTCATGGATTGGTTTATCATGATCTTTTGGATTCACGAATTCGGTAACACCAAACTTCTTGGCTGTTATCAAACAACATTTTTAGAGAAATTAATGTATGTTAAGAAGCAAGTCATTTGATACAAAAAAGTCAAACATTGACCAACTGACCTTCGTTGGCTCTGCTCGGATTTAGATCGATACCGATGATTCTAGAAGCCCCGGCAATGCGAGCTCCTTCAGCAGCCTGAGAAACAAAAGAAAACCGAAAGTTACAAAGATGATATATTCAAAATTTACAAAGTCAAATGTACATATTGAAGTAAAAAAACAGAAGTCAACTCACAGCAAGCCCTACAGCTCCTAGCCCAAATATAGCAACACTCATACCCTTTTTCGGTTTTGCGACATTCAGGGTTGCACCCATGCCTTCATGCCCAAAAAACAACAAAAATATGTTAAGCCGATTCTATACTATACATGTGACATTCTAATATACTGACACGATAAAAACAACCGAACCTGTAGAAATGCCACAGCTAAGAACACAGACTTTATCAAGTGGAGCATCGGGGTTGATCTTAGCAACACACCCAGAATGAACAACCGTGTACTCGCTAAAGGTTGAGGTCCCAAGGAAATGGTAGATCGGTTGACCGTCTTTTGAAAACCTTGACTTACCATCATTGATCATAACACCCCTATCTGTATTAATCCTAAGAAGATCACACATATTACTATCTTCTGACTTACAATGGCGGCACTCGCCACATTCTCCTGTGAATATTGGGAGGACTTTGTCCCCCGGTTTCAGTTCGGTCACACCCTCACCTACACTTTCTACAATTCTGTAGAATAAAGTAAAAACTTAATAAGAGAAGTTCAATCAAATTTCGGTAAATAATATAGAAGGGATAATATATGTGGAGGTCACAAGAGCCTTCCAACTTCTTTTTTAAGGTTGTGATATTATTTCATAGGAAACCTATGCATCAAGTTTCTTTTGTATCAACACGTTATAAGTTATTATTGTTTCTTTTCAAAAACATTAACACAACATTCGTGTCAACCTACATGTTTTTGTCGGTAATTGATATAAATGAAACCAAATACATACTTGGATGAGTCACCTATATATATGTGATCTTGATAGAAAATTAAAAAATGAATACTTTGGTGGTGTTCACATCAATTATCCCAATACAAGAAGTTTATAAAAGTTTTAGCATACCCTCCGGCTTCGTGGCCCAATATGCGAGGAAACAAGGGGTTTTGTCCCTACAAAACATACAATGATAGTATTAGATCACAGAAAAATGATAGGAAGCTTGTATCTGTTGAATCATATATAAGGTTCTTGCAAATCATATTAGTATATTTCACACATTTAATAAAATTAACCAAGAAGAAAATAGAGGGAGCTAATATTCGCACATTCCTTAGAGAGATAGAGTGTAAAAGTATGTGAGAATAAGATATAGGGGTGTGGAATAGTGAGAGCCAGGATAAAATTGTAGAACATTTTTTTGTTGGCTAACTCACGCACACTTTAATTTTACTCTTAAATCTATTAATTTTACTCTTAAATCTACACATATTTCCACTTTAGGATTTGATCAACATGAATACTCCTTTTCCATATATCATTCAACCCTAGGTGGATAATTCTAGGTAGACTGCAAATTTTATAGAGTAAAGTGAATTTTGGTTAAAAGTTCTTTTCGAATTTCAACACTTATCCTCTAAAAAATATATTTTTATAAATAATTAATATATATAATAGGATCACTAATATATGCTATTAAAATAAAAATATAGCTCTATTTTTAATAAAAATATTTATTAGGTTACAACATATTAAAACACAGTTACAAGTTTATTTTCAACTCATCTAATTATTATGTTTATCCAACTTTATAAGGTTGGTTGAATGTAAAATAAAACTCTAGATTCTTTTATTTAAAAAAAACCAAAATTATGATTAAGGTGGTTCTAGAATTCTACTTGCTAATTTCCACAAACAAGAAAAACAAACACACATCTTTAGAAAATTAAAATGATCAAAACACAGTAAAAATTAGGGTTAATAAGAATATCACCTAAGCATTTAATTTCGAATAAAACTCAACAAACCACAATTTAATTTATTTAATTTAAAAACTATAAATTATCAACCTATTTGTGCATATGTGTTATACCTAATGTTTAGAGAGGGTTTTTTTTTTTTTTTTTTAAATGATATTTTACTTATAAGCCCCAAAACTATTTGGTTTTTTTTTTTTTTTTTTACTTTAACCCAAACTTTTTATTTTTTTCAATTTAACCTCACAACTTTTTAACGTTCAACTTTGTTCCCCTCTACTTTTCATCTTTCACAATTTTTCCGTTTTACGTTTCGTTCTAAATTTTATGAGTTAACACGGCGCAAACATGCGTGTGTTTCAGCGTTTTTACGACGTCTATTTTTGCTGTTTTTTAATTCGTCTATTTTTGCCGTTCGACTTGCTCAACGTAACGTGAAACGAAGAACCAACTAATAACCTTAAGGTATAGAGATAAATATATGGAGTATAACCTTAGCTTCCCAGAAGTAAACATCGGTGTGACACAACGACGTGAAGAGGATCTTCAACCGGACCTCCATCTTCTGCGGCGGCGCCACCTCCACTTCCTCGATCACCAGCGGCTTTCCGGCTTCCCGAGCCACCGCAGCTACACACAGAATTAAAATATTTCATATATGATATGATTCGATAAATCCTCAACCAAATAAATTCTAAACAACACTATTCTATTTAACATATTAGAAATAAAAAAACTTGTGATCCGAAACAAGAACTGATAACGATCGAATAACAGAAAAATAGATCATGCATCGTAAAATAAAGATCAAAACAAAGGTATTTTATGAACAAAAATAGATAATATTACCTTTGCATCGAATTACTTCACCAGACATTGCCGTAAACTCTTGTTATTATTGTTTTGATTTGATTTTGTGTGTCAGAAGTGAAGGTGGTGATGGGGATTTATAAAGTCGAAAATGGAAAGTTGGAAACCACCGCCATGACTCGGAGGGACACATGTAAGCACGATAATAATTTAACATTTTGTATTTATTTTAATTTGTTATGAATATATTTATTATTAATATGGTTATCAACACCAAAAATAGATTAGCTTTCTCTCCAAGTTTTGTACATCTATATATACCACTATTGTAATCAGATCTATCAATGAAATATCAGTCTCTTTCTCCCTACATCTCTTTCTCTTATTGTTTGCTATTAGGCTAGTAGGTCGTTGTTTCACAACACGTTATCAGCACGATTGCTTTGGATCACACATCATAAGGTATATCATATTGTCTAATTATTTCATTATTATTTTATTATATTGCCTTCTCGTATTGCAGTCTTGATGCTACAAAGTTATTTTATTTTTATCACTAAAATATAGATATACTATATCGGAATTTCTGGAAGGTTTTTTTTTTTCAGGCTATGCAATTGCAGAGCTTATTTGTTAACCATCTCCATTAAAAATATTTATCCACCCGAAAGTTTATATTCTAAGTTTCAAATCATTGCGAATTGATATAGGTGAACTGAATAGATATGCAACAAATATTTAATGTTTTTTTTTTTGTTAAAATTTTAATATTAGAAAATAGTAAAAGGGAGAACTGAGAAGGCGTAAAAGTTTAATGGCTTTTATGTGTTCCTACTTTCAATTTTCCAGTCAGTTCTATTTTGTCAACATCAACATACAGTGACAATTTTTTTTTGTGCTTCTTAAAAACTAAAACTTATATGCTATGTAATATGATTTTCAACATAGAAAACAAATACGAATTATCTTTTATTTTATATATTTGTTGTATATATACAACAAGATTCTACAATATGTTATTCTGGGTATGAACAAATACAAATAAAAATCATAATTGACTTTATTTAAATAAACATTATATTGAAACCAGATTTTCTTATATTATTTAATTGTCTTTTGAATCTTATGATGAATGATTCTACTCTTTATTTAATATTAAATCTTCGTATTCATGTTTCTATCTTTTATACATAAACGACTTAATTCAACTAGATGATACTTTGCTATTTTTTTTAATAAGAATTCAATAACTTTCATTACATCAAAAAATATAGATGTGGTTGCTGTCACACGAGGTTTAATATTAGGACCTTCTTAATGTTATATGTATAATTTTTTTTTCTTTATTAAAATACAATTTTAACCAAATCTTGAAAAGTTTTATATTTATTGGTTTACACTTCGAATAACTTAGTTCTTGCAGTTTATTAATATTTGCGATGCCATTAATAATGTGAGCAATAATTGTTTTAATTTTACATGGAAATAATATTTTGAATCCGTGAATTATCGTTTAAGTATTGTTACGCAATATCTTATTATTACATACTAAAATATATTTTGGTTTTATATATTTCCAAATATGTATGGATTATCGACCATGATTTTCGTAAAAATACGATTTAGAATCTATTCATTTAGATAACTAAGTGTTGTTTATCCAATATTAATATTAATCATACGTGGAATAGATTCCTGTTATCAATAGAATGGATTATCAAACGTTTATGGTGGTTTTGATATGTATTTATATTTTAAGTTATAGATATAGATATACTTGTGATTGGTTAAACGTTGTCATATATGTTTGTTTGTATTTTGACACGAAAAATTTCATAAAGTTTTATCATAACTCGTTTATATCGTAACATGTTATATCATCATGTATTGTATAATATAATTTTATGGTATGCCTTATATTTTGTACGATACCATGTATTTATGTAGATAGTATTGAGAGAACAACTAAACCAAAGTTATGGCTTATTATCACTATCATGAATGAGTGTTAATATGTTTAGATATAACACCTAAATTGCCATACTCCTTGAATCTCATTATGAAGTTGTAGAAGGTCTTAAGATGTTAGATTGATAAATCTAATATCACTCGAACATCTAATTATTTCTCTATTGGTGTTATGAAAATTGCAAAGAAAATATTATTTACAAGGGAAAGTCGGATAAAACAATTTTTGTTTATCACACCTCAAATATGCTCTTGAAGTAGCAATATTATTAAAAGAGTGTGAAAGGTTTGAAGTGACTTAATATCCATATATATGTATATATATGAGAAAATAATGAAAATTATGAAGCCTAATTGGTTTTACTCCATTCCATGAAGTGAATGCGACTATATATTGATCGTTGTGATCATGGAATTAAATGGAGATTTAATGATGGTCATATTAATAATGAGATTGGTCATCAGAAATGCAACTGCAATGGTGGTTATGTTAATAATGAGATTGGCCACTATAAGTTGCAAAATAAAGGAATAATAATATGATAATGATATGTGAAAATAATGATGGTGATGTAACATGATAGTTTCAAATAAAATTATCTCGTGTCTTGTACTAGCATAAGTGCAAGTAATACATATACGATCATAAACCAGAAGTTTCTGGATCATAATTATTCAATTAGTTGGCATGACCGGTTAGACCACGCCGAGTCAATGATGATGTGAAACGTAATGAAGAACTAGAAGATTCTTCAAGCTGATAATTAACATGTAATGTTTGAGCTCAAGGGAAATTTTATATTTGCCAAATAAAATAGGGCGTGAATCCCTAAATAAAGTATGGAAATGATAAAAGGATATGAATATCCTATCATTATACCATTTAGTGTTTTAAATCGATGCATCGTCTAAATGGTTATCATGTATGCAACTTGAAGTTTGCATGATTTGTCTTAGCTACAAAGATAGCAAGCATGTTATTTCACATTGGCATATTTGTTTTGGTAAATTTAATTCCCAAGTGATAAATGATTATTGGAATAAGTGTTGAACTTTCTATATATTTATACACGGATTGCTTTTGTTGAAGACGTAACCAAACGTCTAGGATTGATTGCAAAGCCAATAATCATGAGAGCAAAAGTTTATGTTTAAATTTGAGTACATGTGATTTTACATATGTGATAAAATTAACTCACATCAAGCCAACATGTTGTAATAGTTTCTCCCCATTATAGTTGGTTTTTGGTCAGGAACCAAAGATGTCCCTTCTAAGATTTTGGTTGTGCGGTATATATGATCCACCACTACACACAAATGGGACCTTAAAAGGTGGTTGGGAATATATGATAACGAATAGGGCTTTTCACGAGATATTTATTTATGGCTCAATTAATTGATATCCATCTAAATGGATTAACATTCCCAACATCAGAGGGAGATAAAAAGCAGTTGGAAAAGAAATGAGTTGGTATGAATTATCATTGATCCTCAAAACTAAAAGTGTGAACCAGAAGTTCAAAGAATAACTCATTTACAAAGATTAGCGAATCTAGTACCAGACGCATTCACTGACCTTAAAAAGGTGACTATGTCACATATACCAACTGCTAATGCTCCAATTAAGATGAGTGTCCTAGAAGGACAATCACCACATGTTTGTAATGAGTCTATTGCACGTCTGAAGCGTGGTAGACCAGTCGGTTCCAATAATAAAATTCCTCGAAAGTTGGAGCAACTAATTAATATGGTCAAGTCGAGGTTATATTAAAATGGTCTCCTAAAGAGACAATAGACATGATGGTTCAAGAAGAACCTCAGGTACCTGAAAATAAAGAGATCTCGATAAGTTATATCATGTCTAACATATCTATGGAATCGAAATAAAAATCGACGTCGTTATACTTTTGTATATAATATAGCGCTTGAAATGATTAAATGATGAGGATCAAGATTTGAGATTTACCTATGAACGTAAACATAGAAATGATTGGCCAAAATGGAAAGACGCAAATAAGGCAATGAATTCTCTAATGACATGGAAAGTATCTGGACCAACAGTCCATACAACTGAAGTTTTAAAATATGTTGGATATAAACGGGTCTTTTATGTGAATTATGTGAAAATCAAATTGAGCGATATAAGGAAAAAATTGGTGGCACAAGAATTTTCGCAAATATCTATGATTGATTATGAGGAGATGAATTCTCCAGTGGTGGATGCATTGACTTTCCAATATTTTATTAGTCTGGTAATATAAAGAGAGAATTGATATGCGTCTTATGAATGTTATGTATCACTTGATACTAAAAGTTTACATAAAAGTCCCTCAAGGATTTGAATTATCAAAAATCATGTAAAATGAGTTCTCGAGAACGATATGATCGTTGTATACAAATTCATAATTGAATACGTTGAATATAATTGAAACTCCTGATGAGTATCTTAAAGCATTTAAGTGCTTATAAGGTTAGTTGAAACATCTTAAGGATGTAATTCTTGTGCACCAATAACTATACATAGAAAACTTGTGCCTGGTTATTATGGCATCTTAATGTACAATGTATAAGCATGGTACAATATGGATTAAATATTCAAGACATCCTTGCATATGCTATAGAAATCAATGAGGAGGTGTATGTAATAGAACTCCTAAAGAGTGAATGCACATACATTGTTTTTCAAAGTTGAACGAAGTAGGTATATGATTGCAAATGCCTGAAGCATTGATTTCAAGTCCTCAAGAATGTATCTTTATAAAGTTAAAGACAGTATGAACTAAAATAGTCAAGTTGAGTGTTGTACAACTCAAGATATATTCTGATAAAGAGCAATATAAGTTTGATAATATTATCCATCTTTATCAAATGTTCTTTCTTAAAAGTTCACTATAATTGCAATTTACAGTGATGGCGTCTGATCATCATCAAGAGAAACTGGCGAGCTTTTAGAAGGGGAATTTTTTAATGACCCTAACACAGTCTAATTATTACTCGACTTGCAGTTCGAGTATATTTGTAATCATACTTTTATTCATCTATCAAACTACATCTAGAAGATGTTGGTGGACATTTTAGTATGTAGAGAGCTCAACCTTATAGTATGTTAAAGGTTGTTCATACACTTTTTATAAGAAATGATTATTATCATCTCCTACCAAAGTAGAGATTATCATTTCAAAAGTACCATGGCTAAAGTGCAATTGTGCATTAACTTAACTTTCTAGCTATTGATGATAATAATATGTATTTTTTATTTGAATTTATCAACATGATATAGCACATGTCCAATGAGGAGACATTTGAATGGTAAAGCAGATACGTCGATACCCTAAAGGTAAGAATGATATGTGTCTATATTTTACTAACCCATGAAAGCTAGTTCTGCTAGTCTTGTAGATATAAAGAATGTAACACAAATAGTCTTGGATCTTATGGTATTTGTTCGCAAGAGGAAGCATTAGAAGTCTCACAAGAAGATTTTACAACATTACTCAATACAAAGGATTGCATTTCAAGGCATCAAACGACAAATCATTCTACAAAAGTTTTGAGCAACTTTCGAGGATGATAGACACACTTTACTTAAAGGATACATGTTAAAATGAGGGGGTGACTTATTTAAGTTGCATTCTTTTTCCCTTGACTAAGTTTTGTCCCATTGGGTTTTTTTAGTAAGGTTTTTAATGAGGCAACATACCTGATCTAGAAGTATCAGGGGGAACTAATGCGCATTACACGCTGCACTCTTTTTCCCTTAGCTATGGTTTTGTCCCACCGGGTTTTCCTAGCAAGGTTTTTAACGAGGTAGCATCAAGCGTATTATGTTGATAACCAAGGGGGAGTGTTATGAATATATTTATTATTAATGTGGTTATCAACACCAAAAATAGATTAGCTTTCTCTCCAAGTTTTGTACATCTATATATACCACTATTGTAATCAGATCTATCAATGAAATATCAGTCTCTTTCTCCCTACATCTCTTTCTCTTATTGTTTGCTATTAGGCTAGTAGGTCGTTGTTTCACAACATAATTTAATTTGATTTTTTTTTTCGGGTTATAAACAAGGCGAGCCACTGGTGAGGTACTTGGTGTCGGGTCGTTAGAAATTTAAATAGATTTGAGCTTAAACGAGCTTGAGCTATTATTGAGGCTTAATTAGTAAATGACCTTGAACCTGAGCTTCGGATATTAAGGTTGAGCCGGTTTATGAGCCTAAATGAACCTTTTTGTATAATTTTTTATTATTATATGTATGTATTAGTTTTTATTATTATTACATATAAACTTATAAATATTGTATACATCTAACTAGTTATAAAATTATATAAATAAAATAATTTAATAATAAGCGAGCGTGTGAAATCTTTGAAAGTTAAACAAGCTCGGACTCTCCGCTCGTTTACACCCTTAATTTTTTTTTTTTTTAGACTGAATAACTTACACGCCGTAAAGCTACTTTTAAGATTTACACCAATGTACATGAGGATACATACCTATATACTCAACCATTTGAGAGTAAATATATTTTGTGCATCTTTGATACGACTATGCTAGAACTGCTTTAATGTTTATTTATTTATTTTTATTTTTATGTGTTTTTAAGATGTAAGGATGTAAAAAGTTTAAATACAATACATTTCATAATTAATATTGAGTTCATAATTAATATAGAGTATCTTTCGGTCCAAGAAATACTTTTGTGACAATTTTAGAAACAGAATTTAATATATCATTATAAACGTATTTTTATTTAACATAACATATATTTTTATGTTCATACTTTGTTATTTATATCATTTGAAACTAAAATTTTCATACTACATATTTCATTTCATAAATCAATAAAGAGTATCTTTCGGTCCAAGAAAAAGTTGACTTCTAATACATGAATGCCGGAAAAGATCAAATAGGACGTAAAGATCACTTCCTATTTAATCTTAACCCTTGATTAACTAAATGGATGGTCAATATCACTTCCTAGCCTTCCTAGCCAAATAAACTTCCTATTGTATCTCCACCCACATGAATGCTTAGTATGGTAATTTTGTGACAATTTTATAAACATAATTTAATATATCATTATAAACGTATTTTGTTTAACATAAAATACATTTCTTATATTAATAATTTGTTATGTTATTTACATCATTCAAAATTATAATTTTCATACATGGTTTTCAAGTATCATAGTATTTTTACTTCCAAGAAAAGTTGGGTTTCTAATACATGAACTTTTTGTAAGTATAAGTCTTTAAGAGCAGTTTAGCTTGTCATTCAAAAAAAATATAGTCCTATTGAGAATCTATTCATTCTAACATTACATATCGGGGTGTACCCAAGCTTGAGCGCCCCCTCAAAAAAAAAATTGACATCGACTTTAATGAAATTTTGACACCGAGCCTAGAGAAAAAGTAATTTTAGATTTTATAGTTTACAACAAAAGTAATAAGCTAATAAATAACTAAACCCAATAAAAATTAAACAAATAAACCCAACAAACTAACTAAACCGAAGAAACAATTTAACCCATTAAACTATCATCTACTTTTTAGATTTGAGCCCATATCCAACTAAACCCAAAACCGAACAAACTCATAACACCCAATTAACATTTTATAATTTAACCTAAAACTTAATACACTAACTAATAACACCCGGTTAACATTCAAATATGTGCTAAAATCAATTATCTTTATTAATTTTCATGTGCTAATATAATTCAAAAGTGTTACTTTTATGTATTATTATTTTGGTATGTGCTAATTTAACTTTTTTAAGTGCTAGGATCAGTTCTTACAGTTTGTAGGATAAATATTGTTTGTACCGGAACCAATCTCTATAACCTAAAACTTAACAAACTAATAAAAAAAAGAAGCGGCAAGTTTTTATCTGAAAGAAAGAAGCGTGGGAACGAAGGAACATCACCGAGACGACGATCTAAGGTAATTTATTTTTTCTAAATTATACTTTTGATTATTTGCTGGATTAATTATTAGATTACTAATTACTTGTTTATATATATATATATATATATATATATATATATATATATATATATATATTGAAAAGAGAACTTCATTAAAAACACACCTCCGACCTTAACGGGCAAAAGGCCATACAACACACACACCCTCGCCCCAAACGGGCAAAGGGAAGAAAAAAACAATTACAACATATACATAGAGTATTTACACCAATCACCACATCTAATATAATTACATGACGTTCTATTCTTAACCAAGCAAACCCATTCGACTTAATCTCTCTCACAATCTCCTGCGGGCTGCGTTTGATTTGACTGAAAACCATCTCGTTTCTTCCTTTCCAAATGCTCCAACACGAAATAATAACCAACCCTTGGATGATAATCTTAGCCTTCTTTCCAATTCGAGAATAATTGTCAATTTTCAGAATGTCTTTGAAATCGAAAATATAAATCGGGGGTATTTTGCACCAAACACTAATCTCCGCCCAAACCCGAATCGCAACTGAACACGCCGAAAAAAGATGCCCCACCGTTTCCTCTAACTCGTTACAAAAAGGGCACATAACGGATGTAATATCCACATTCCTTCTTCTTAAGTTCACTCTCGTCGCAAGTATGTCCAGATTACCTGTCCAAGCCACAATGTTGCATTTAATAGGCACCCATTTACACCAATCGAAATTAGGAAGCGCTGACTATTTCCCCTTTCAGCGATCAAACATTTTTAACAGCCTTCACCGAAAAACCATCTTTGCTATCTTCAGACCAGACCCACCTGTCCTTGGAATTGTTGAGATTCTATAACAAACCTCCTGAAATTTTTCCGACACCCTAAAATATTTTAAAATATCCCAATATGTCCTAAAATACCCCCCATATGTAAAAAACGGACCCCGAATATCTTAATTTTTATTAAATTTAATTAAAAACAAGAAAATAGGGGCCCTGGCGGGCCGCGACAGACTCTGCTTGAGTCTACGCGGGCCGCGAGCGAGTGACGGCTGGCACGACCCCAGGCTGCCACGTGGCACTACACCCGGCGAACCTACACCCGTGACCAAGCAACCCTAAGCCCTACTGCCCTATGTCGCAGGCCGCGTAAGCCCCTGCCTCAGCTTACGCGGGGCGCGAGAGACCCCAAATGCGGCCCTATAAATTGCATGCATCGGCCTTCAGTCGAATTCGTTCATTTCTCAAGCTCTCTCTCTCTAATTTCAGAATAGCAATCATAATTCTCGGGTATAATACCCCCCCCCCTAATTAACGAAGTTCTGCCCCGATGTAAGTATCATAACCCCGGTTACGTATTAGATACGCTGCCCGATCGATCCAGGGTTCCGTAACGGTTGTCAGGGTTCTGCCCGACGTAGTCGTTGGAATGCCGTCTCGGGGAGGGTATAACTAATGTAAATATAAAGGGTTATTATACTAACGCGTGTGCATTGTGTAAATTATAGATAATCACCAGGAAACCTTAGAAGAAACCTAAGTCAGCAATGTGAGTAATCTCCTTTTTGTAAATTGTTTTTACAAAACCTTAAATGTATTACAATGTGATTAAGCAGTGATTGACTCTTTGTAGTTCTTCAATTACTGCCCGTATGTTGGGGTTTTGTATACTAAATGTGAAACACGTTACCATTGGACAACGAGTTAGCCAATGTGTAATATGACCCACCAGTCAGGATTGACAATACTGAATGAGTAATTGTGTTGAAATAAACAATGTAATTGCTCTCAATACTGTTAATGGATGAAACTCTTCTTGATTAAACTGGGATTCACTCACCAGTATTTCCCACTGACAAATGTTTTTAAAACGCGTTTCAGGTAACAAAATGTAAAAGCGAAATTAGAAGAAAGCCAGCTGGAGAGCACTGACGGCTTGGAAAAATGTGACTATAAAAGTTACCTAAAAGACGATGTTTTAAATAAAATAGGGTTTATCCCTATAAATATGTTGTAATAAGAAACTTGGGTTTTACCCATGTGATTATTAATATAAAATATGGTGGTTTTACTCTGATAAATATTTCCTAACTACGGTCCTGATGAAATTTCCGCTGCCAAAATAATAAAATAATGTTACCACCACAACTGGTCTCGTGGCCGCCCGTTCTCGGGACAGATAGGGGGCGGGGGTTGCGACAGAAGGTGGTATTAGAGCTAAGCCACTGATTCAGCCACAGAAGTGTTTTGCTGACACCAATATTATTCAAATTGTTAGGAAATTAATTATGAAAATACGTGCATATCTGTATTTTACTGTTGTGTGTTATTTGACTATTTGTTAGTTTACAGTATGAGTGATCAAGGACCCTCAGACGTGTATCGTCAGTTGTCCGATTCACCTAGGAGTGAAGGTACCTCTTCACAGCCTGCCCTATCTGGGTATGCCGCTGATAATGAAGAAGGGATGTTTGTCTTTAAGGCTCAGTCTGAAGAGCCATTCCCTCAGAAAAATAGAGGATGGTTCAGTAAGGGAGCATTCGAGCGTAGGAAAAGAATGCGAAAGTTGCAACAGCAGAGAGTCCTAGCAGCCGCTAAGCGAGAGTCAGATACCCATATACAAGATATGCTTAATAGGAGCTTAGCCAATTTTCATATCCTAGCAACAACAGCTGCCGCCCAAACCTAGAACAACTAGTAGCCCCACAACCCTTACCTTTATTCCCCACTTAGCCGATGGAGATAGAGGATAACCCTGAAAATCAAGTAGAAATGCATGATTTCAACCCTGAGGAGATACCTAGGATACCAGCCCCTAATCCCTTAGACCCGGATTATGATCCATGGTTCGATGATCATAGGGATTATGTGCCGCGCTACCACCTAAATGACGAACCCATGCCGAACTTAGCAGCCTATCCAGGTCTGGACCCTCTAGATCCCTACTACTATGATAACGATGAATATATTAGGGAGATCTTAGAGAATTCGTACCCTCAGGAGAATCCCATGCCCCAGTATCCAGACCCAGTACCAGCACCTGCATCCCCAATGAGTGCCGATAATGTGCACGAGCTCCGAATTTTCAGAGAAGAGATTTTAGAGAGTAGTGAGAGGATGAGGCAGGTAGGAGAGCGACTCGTCTGGAAATACGACGAGCGCAATATGGATTACTGGATGAATCCAGACCAGTGAAGGAGATGGTGGAGTTGGTAATAATAATAATATAATACTACCTCCGTCCCATTAAAAGTGTCCCATTTTGAATTTTCAAAGTCTTTATTTATAAACTTTGACCTTAAATAATTTTGTTTGTGTTAGTTAATACTTGAAGAAAGTTATATGATTTGAGTGTGTTTTACAAGTGTTTTTATCAGGTTAATTTTCATCAAATTTATATAACACAAAAAATATATAATTAAAGTGAAAGTTTGTAAATAAAGACTTTGAAAATTCAAAATATGACACTTTTAATGGGACGGAGGGAGTAATATATAATATGTTTGTATGAAAAAAATATAATATATATATGTAATAATAATAATATATGTTGTAGTATAGACCACTTTGTGGTTAGTGATGCATAATAGTATTGTAATTTTTAATTCTAGTCTTAGTGTGTATTTGACGCATACTATAATAAAAAAGAGTAAAGTCGCAATGCTCGACGTTTTTGGCCAATATGTGTGTTGTGTGGTTGTTGCCCAATTTATTAATTATTTGTGATATTAATAATTGGTGAATGTTTAAAATTCAGATGGACGGCGAGGTAAACCAGGAAAACCAGAATAACGATAACGAGAGTAACAAAAACTTGGTTAATGAGAACCCGAACAACAACAATAACGGAAACCAAGTGGATAATAGTGCCATGCAGCATATAGTGGCACAAGGGATAATAGATGCAATACCATATATTATCAAAACGGTTAAGGAAGCGGAAATAAAAGTAAACATGATAGTAAGCGTCCTTCTGAACCTGAAAACAACGTGAACAATGGACCCGTACTTCAAGTGCCCATTCTCAAAAGAAGAAGAACTGTTTCTTATGATTGTTCTTATAAAGAATTCTGGTCTTGTATACCAATGGAATTCTCGGGCAATGAAGGGGCTGTTGCATCTCTACGCTGGATAGAAAAGACTGAGGCAGTCTTAAGAATAAGTAAATGTGTTGAAGAGGATAAGATAATGTTTGCTTCAAATCTGTTTAAAAATTCAGCACTAGAATGGTGGAACACTATCCTCCAGTCTAGGGGAAGTGATAGAACTTACAATATGGAATGGGAGGCGTTTAAAAACATGGTAGAAAGGAAATTATGCCCTCCTAATGAGAAGGAACAGATAGCAAACAAATTCCTAAATCTTAGAATGATTGGAATAGATAGTAAGAGTTATACTACATTATTCTTTGAATATGCAAGAATAGTACAAACCCTTGCTTCACCTGAACCAATATTAATCTCCCGTTACATCTGGGGATTAATTAGGGAGATTAGACATGTAGTCAAGGCAGCTAGACCTCAAACCATAGAAGAAGCTGTAGAACTAGCTAACACCTTGACAGATGAATTAATCCGTACAAGAGAAGAGGATCAAAGGAGGAACCTAACCCAGAAGCTTACTCAAGAATTCCGTTCTGGAAATTCTAACCGTGAGAGAAATGTGGGTTCTACCTCTGCACCCTACTGTAAGTATTGCAAAAGGAAGCATTCAGAAAGATGCTCCATATATTGTAACTTTTGCAAAATATCTGGACACAAGGAGGAAGACAGCAGAAAGAAGCCTAACAACAGAATATGCTACAACTGCGGAGAACAAGGTCATATCAAGCCTAACTGTCCAAAGTTAGCTCCAGCTGCGAATACCAAGAATACTAAAAATGCTAGAGCATTTGTTCTAACTACAGAAGAAGCAAAGATGATCCTGGATGTGATCACTGGTACGTTTTTAGTTAATGATGTTTTTGCTAAAGTATTATTTGACTCTGGTGCGAACCAAAGTTTTATTAATAGTTCATTTTGCAAACTTCTTAATCAATCATTAACTAAACTCCCACAAGAATGTCTAGTGGAGACAACAAATGGGGAAACCGTTAGGATTTCTGAGATCTTGCAAGGAGCAAGAATAGAAATTTTAAATTAGAAATTTATGGCAAACCTTTATCGAATGAATCTGGCAGGATTCGATGTCGTTTTAGGAATGGATTGGTTAATAGCCAATAAAGCCAGTATTTTATGTGATCAAAAGTCAATTCAAGTAAATTCACCAAGGGGTGAAAAGATCACAATTAAAGGAAATAAGTTCTCTAAATCCACAAAATCCATCTCTGTGATGAAAACAACAAGTTATATAAGGAAAGGATCATTAGTGTATTTGATTTCTATAATCACTAACACTAAAGGAAAAGAATTAAAGGATATTCCAGTAGTATCCCAGTTTTCAGATGTATTTCCAGAAGAGCTACCAGGGCAACCTCTAGACAGGGAAGTAGAATTCAGAATTCACTTAATACTAGGAACCGCACCAATTGCCAAAGCACCTTACCGTTTGGCACCCGCCGAAATGCAAGAACTAAAGAAACAATTAGATGAATTGTTGAAGAAGGGATTCATACAGCCAAGCTCATCGCCATGGGGAGCACCGGTATTATTCATTAAAAAGAAGGACGGATCAATGCGCATGTGCATTGACTACCGTGAATTGAACAAAGTTACGATTAAGAATCGGTACCCATTACCAAGAATTGATGATCTGTTTGATCAATTGCAAGGAGCACAATTTTTCTCAAAAATCGATTTAAGGTCAGGATATCATCAATTAAAGGTACAGGAAGAGGACATTCCTAAGACCGCTTTCAGAACAAGGTATGGCGATTATGAATTTGCTGTCATGCCATTTGGTTTAACCAATGCCCCAGCTGCATTTATGGACATGATGAACCGAATATGTAAGCCATATTTGGATAAATTCATAATTGTCTTTATAGATGATATTCTTATTTATTCCAAAAGCAAAGAGGAACATGTAGCCCATCTGCACGCACTTCTAAGTTTATTTAGAATTGAAAAGATTTATGCTAAGTTTTCGAAGTGTGAGTTTTGGTTAGAACAGGTACAATTTCTTGGACACCTAGTCAATTATGAAGGAATTCATGTAGATCCCACCAAGATCGAGGCGATTACCAAATGGAAAACCCCTGAGTCACCAACCGAGGTTAGAAGTTTCTTAGGATTAGCTGGTTATTATAGAAGATTCATTCGAGATTTTTCTAGAATAGTCATTCCCTTAACTAAGTTAACCTGTAAATCTATTAAGTTTGAATGGGGGCCAAAACAAGAAGAAGCCTTTAGAATTCTTAAGCAAAGATTAACCCATGCACCCATACTAGCGTTACTAGAAGGAATTGAAGATTTTGTAATCTATTGTGACGCTTCCAAGTTAGGTTATGCATGTGTGTTAATGCAACGTCAAAAGGTTATAGCTTACGCTTCTAGACAACTTAAGAATCATGAAGAGAATTACTCAACCCATGATCTAGAGTTAGGAGCTATAATTTTTGCCCTTAAAATTTGGAGATATTACCTTTACGGTAGTAAGTTTACCATATTCACCGACCATAAAAGTTTAAGGTATGTTTTTAGGCAAAATGAATTAAATATGAGACAAAGACGCTGGATGGAAATGCTTAGTGATTATGATTGTGATATCCAGTATCATGCAGGAAAAGCAAATGTAGTTGCTGATGCTTTAAGCTGAAAGTATCATGAAAAGCCAAAAAGAGTACGTTCTCTTAAGTTAAATCTGCAAATAGATTTAAATGATCAGATTAGAAACGCATAAGAATCAGTAATCAAGGATGATACTGAAAAGTTAAAAGGAGTGATTAAAGAATTAGAACAAGGAACAGATGGAATTTGGAGATTCCATAAGAAAAGAATGTGGATACCTAAATTAGGAAACCTACGCCACCGTATATTAGAAGAAGCCCATAAGTCTAAGTATACGATGCATCCTGGAAATGATAAGATGTATTAGGACTTAAGAAATAATTTCCGGTGGATAGGAATGAAAAAGGATATAGCAGCATATGTTGCAAAGTGTTTAACTTGTTCACAAGTTAAAGCTGAACATCAGAAACCCTCTGGTTTATTGCAACAGTTAGAAATGCCTGTATGGAAATGGGAATTGATAACAACGGATTTTGTTACCAAATTACCCAAAACAAGAAAAGGTAATGATACAATCTAGGTGATTGTAGACAGACTAACCAAGTCAGCTCATTTCCTACCAATGAAAGAAACGTTCAGTATGGAACAGTTAGCTAAATTATATGTAAATGAAATAGTTTCATTACATGGAATTCCTCTATCATTTTTTTATGATAGAGATAGTCATTTTACCTCTCATTTTTTGACAAGTTTCCAAAAAACAATGGGAACCAAATTGAATCTAAGCACCGCTTATCATCCCCAAACGGACGGAAAAAGCGAAAGGACAATTCAGACACTGGAAGACATGCTTAGAGCTTGTGTAATTGATTTCGGAGGTAATTGGGACGATCACTTACCATTGATAGAATTTTCTTACAATAACAGTTATCACACAAGTATCAATGCTGCACCATTCGAAGCACTTTATGGACGAAAGTGCCGAACGCCAGTCTGTTAGGTAGAAATCGGAGAAAAGCAACTATCTGGACCCGAGATAGTACAAGAAACAACAGACAAAATCATTCAAGTCAAGGAACGACTGAAAGCAGCACAAGATAGACAAAAGAGTTATGCTGATAATAGACGAAAGCCAATGGAATTTCAAGTAGGAGATAAAGTGTTACTGAAAGTCTCTCCCTGGAAAGGAGTGGTAAGAATCATCAAAAGGGGAAAGCTAAGCCCCAGGTATGTTGGACCTTTTGAGATTATTAGAAAAATAGGACCAGTAGCCTATCAGCTACAACTGCCAGAGGAAATGGCAGTAATACATGATGTATTTCATGTATCTAATCTCAAAAAGTGTTTAGCCGATGAATCGGCCTTCAGTCGAATTCGTTCATTTCTCGAGCTCTCTCTCTAATTTCTAAATAGCAATCATAATTCTTGGGTATAATACCCCCCTAATTAACGAAGTTCTGCCCCGATGTAAGTATCATAACCCCGGTTACGTATTAGATACGCTGCCCGATCGATCCAGGGTTCCGTAACGGTTGTCAGGGTTCTGCCCGACGTAGTCGTTGGAATGCCGTCTCGGGGAGGGTATAACTAATGTAAATATAAAGGGTTATTATACTAACGCATGTGCATTGTGTAAATTATAGATAATCACCAGGAAACCATAGAAGAAACCTAAGTCAGCAATGTGAGTAATCTCCTTTTTGTAAATTTTTTTTACAAAACCTTAAATGTTTTACAATGTGATTAAGAAGTGATTGAGTCTTTGTAGTTATTCAATTACTGCTGGTATGTTGGGGTTTTGTATACAAAATGTGAAACACATTACCATTGGACAACGAGTTTAATATGACCCACCAGTCAGGATTGACAATACTGCATGAGTAATTGTGTAGAAATAAACAATGTGATTGCTCTCAATACTGTTAATGGATGAAACTCTTCTTGATTAAACTAGGATTCACTCACCAGTATTTCCCACTGACAAATGTTTTTAAAACGCGTTTCAGGTAACAAAATGTAAAAGCCAAATTAGAAGAAAGCCAGCTGGAGAGCACTAACGGCTTGGAAAAATGTGGATATAAAAGTTACCTAAAAGACGGTGTTTTAAATAAATAGGGTTTATTCCGATAATTATGTTGTAATAAGAAACTTGGGATTTACCCATGTGATTATTATTATAAAATAGGGTGGTTTTACTCTGATAAATATTTCCTAACTACGGTCCTGATGAAATTTCCGCTGCCAAAATAATAAAATAATGATACCACCACAACTGGTCTCGCAGCCGCCCGTTCCCGGGACAGATAGGGGGCGGGGGTTGCGACATATTCACCTTGTTAAGGGTCTCCCTACATTCCTGCCACTCCTTTAGCTCCACGTCTGACACAGGCAATCTAGACCATTTCCAATCAAAATCAAAATCACCATTTCCCCTGTTCATTTTTAGTCTATTTGCAACCCTGCAAACTTGTTTATATTATTTGATTCATTATTTAATTTAATTATGTGTGTTATAGAATTGTGGAAACTTGTTGGTAGATTAAATGATAATAGGTCATTGAATCTTCTTTCTTGATATATAATGGCAACAGGATGAAATTAGAAGGGTGTAAATATTTAAAGATTTTATAATTTTTTTGGTTGTATGTGACATGAGATAAATGTAAATCTTACAAGAATTTGTTTACTGTTATATGTTCCATACACTAGACATATGTTCATACAATATATCGTCTTGAATACATTGTGATGGGATGAAAAGATGTTACATACGTATTGAATTATCAATCTTAGGTTCATTCATTAAGTACTCTTCTTTAAACTTTAAAGTCAACCAATTTAATTGATTAATAACTTGGAATCTAACCTTCGATGTCTGCAGCCACGATATCCAAGATGATGTTGGATATATACGAGACCACATTGCACGCCATGGAGGGGATGGTGATGATGATGACGGTGACGATGCCATGGAGTAGGCGGGAGGAGCGGAGGAAGAGAAGGTTGATTGATGGTTTCCCAGGTTAACCCTTTTCCACTCTTGAACAATTGATGGCCTGCGTGCCAAGTGTTGAACAATTTACTTTCCCTAACTTCTTTTATTTTCTGCATTTTTTTTTCTTTTAACTTTGACATGGATGTTGAATATTGGTAAAAGTAGGATGTTTGCTATGGTATGGTATGGTATGGTGTCTATTGAATAAGCAGGTACATACGAGGCTTAGAGTGCTAAACATTAGTACTACTAAAGCCGGGACAGAAAAACCGACGAAAGAAACCTGTTTTTCAACTTTGCAGACTGTCCACACGGGGCCGTGTCCAGCTAACACGCCCCCGTGCCCACTCCCCTGAACCTGCTGATTGTTTTATTTCTGCAGACCTTGACAGACACGGGGTCGTGTCCAGCCAACACGCCCCCATGTTCACCTTCTGTAAGTTTTCGTTACTGGCACCTGAACACGGGGTCGTGTTCACTCAACACGGGGTCGTGTCCAGGTAACTAGTAACACAAAATTTTTGCTTTTTACAACTTTTTATGCATTCAATCAACCTAAAACTTATTTTTGGGACACATTGAGGACAATGTGTAATTTAAGTGTGGGGGGGGGGGGGGGATGCTAAAACCTTGAATCTTGCAAGTCCTAAATACAAGCCTTACACAAAACTCTATTGGAACCGCTAATCACCCCAATTTTTTTCAAAAAATTTCATTTTTTTTACTTGTCTAGGTTTAACTCGGGAAATTCAAGTTCTTAAAAAGGTTATATTTTTACAAATTTACAACCGATAGCGTCGTGATAAAAAGAACCAACATAAGAAAATTATGAAAAGGCATGACAAGCTTAGTTAAAATTTAATTATATATACTTGATCACATAAAAACCCATTCCCACAAAAGTGAGTTTTGAGCCTTTATTGAGCAAACACTTACATATCATTTGACTAAATGCTCATTTTCGTTTCTTGTGTGAATAGCCGCTTGGTTCTTACGACTCTAGAACTTGCCATGACGATACATTCCCAGTCCTTACCAACTTAAACCCGAGTAAGTAAATGATGGAGGCATTAGGACTAACCCTTTTTATTTCTACACCATTATTTTTCTTTTTTTTACCACCTACCCAAAATCCCCCTAGTTAGCCCCTTTGAGCCTAAACCTCTTCATTTCATAACCCAAACCAAACACCCTTTTTACCCACCAAAACCTTTTTCATTTTTAACCCTTTGTTTTAGTAACAAGTTCGGTTCTTCATATGACTTTTCAAAAAAAAAAAAAAAAAATTATTGGTGTTGTTGATGAAGCAAAAGAAAATAAACAAACAAGTTCATCAAAAATAACTTTGTTTGAATAAATAGCTTCATCAAAATAAAAGTTACAAAAATAAAAAGTCTTACGAAAACCGACACTTGTTACGCTTTTCGCCTTTTTCTACTAACCACTAACCACCAACCCAACCACCTACCTTTAACCCAAGCCTAACCCTTCACCCACAAAGTCCTCTTGATGTTTACAAAGGCATATAAGTTAAAAAGGAGGAGGATTGATCGCTTGGCAAGCCTATGGTAGGAGTAAGTTCCATGCCGCTCTCGAGTGATCCACAAAAATACATTTTCGGCCGAGTGTTGAGTGATCCCCGTGAGGTATGTGAACTTGTATATAAATAGAATTTTAAAGAGGCATGTTATGCCCTAATAAGTAATTTATTTTATGAAAAGTTTTAAATAAATCATGACGAATAGGATTGTAAATAAATAAAAATAAAATTAAATAAAGAATCTTGGAAATCCCGACACTCTACGACAAGCCCAAAAACCTTCTTCTCTACCCATTCCATTTGGGAGTGTAATAGCCACATATTACAGAGTTTTGCTTGAGGACAAGCAAAGATTCAAGTGTGGGGGTATTTGATGTGTTAAAAATGCAACATATAAATTTCATCAAATGAGGCATAAAACTAACCCTTTATTAGTACTAATGTTGGAAAAAGTGTGCTTTTGTCTTCCTTTTGTATTTTCAGGATTAAATGAGCTCAAATTAACAAAAGAAGCAAAAAGACATCAAAATCTAACATAAATACAAGAAAAGGAACAAGACGTGACATGCCCGACCCCACGACAGCATCTTCCCAAGCAAAACAAGAGATCAGAAGCCTGAACACGCCCCGTGCTCAGCCAGCACGGGGGCGTGCCCAAGTGTCAGCAGAAAAGACAAAATGGTAGAAGCTTCTATTGGCCACCACGGGGCCGTGCTCAGCGGACACGGGCCCGTGGTCAACTATAAGATTCGCACAATCCAGCAAATCTGTATAGTACAAAGATTCTTCTGCACCACGGGGTCGTGCTCAGCGGACACGGGGGCGTGGTCAACTAAAAAGACAAAACTGCATTTAATGAAGAAAGAGAAGGATGTGGACACGGGGCCGTGCCCGAGCTTCTGTTCAGCCTATAAATAGAAGTGCTTGGATCAAGCTCAAACCATCCCTTGGCACACCACCTCTCTCACACTTCACCCACCACCCACCACCACCATAACACCATCATCCACCACCATCATCTATTGTCCATCGTAGAGTGTGTGAGTCGTCTCGGGATCCAAGATTGATCGTAAGAGTTCTTGACAATCAAGGCCATGTTTGCCTAAGTCTCTTACATCACTTGGTGAAGACAAAGTGTCTAGTGTAATACTTTTTATTTCTAATCTTTTGCACTTTTTATTTGGTTTTGTATTAATGACTTTAATAACTAGTTGCTTATGTTGAAGGTGATCTTTCCTTATCGTTTGTCCGTGGTGTCTTGGCGTTATTTTACTGTCTATATAAAATAAAAGATTTTCACCATTCATATCTCCACGGTCTATATGGAGGTATGTTGGCTACCTGGTCGGGGGTTAAGGGAACAGTTTGGTAAAGGTCTTGCCATTGTTCAGCGTTTAGAGGTCCTGCAATGGACCTGGGTCAAATTTAGTAGGACCTCCTTCAATACTTCACGGTATTGGATGGCGGGGGTCCAAACTCTTTGATCCCCTCATAAGTTAACTACTATTAATACTATAACCCGGCTATTTAGGACTGTATCCCTGCTGACTCAGACTACTTAGTCGAGGGTAACGTCACCTCCAAAAGAGGGGCCTACCATAATTTACATTAATAACTTAATTAATTATCTTCCCATAATCCACCCTTTTAGGATTGTATCCTTGCTGACTCAAACTACTGGGGTGAGGGTAACGTCACCTTCAAAAGAGGGGCCTACTACAATAACTAAGATAATCTCTTAATTATGTGCAAAAGTGCGGAAATAATCAAAGGTTACACTAGATACGAGTCGGAACCAAGTGATTTATCTTGTCTATCTGTTTTTCTTTTTTAATTTTTATTTTCAGCATTTTAGTTAGTTTTTATTTTTGTTAGTTTAAAACATTTTTCTAAACTTTTTATTTTGATTAGACGTTGAGGATAAACCGGTATTAAAAGCTCTTGTGTCCTTGGACGACCTCGGTATCTTGCCAACACTATACTACGCTCACGATGGGTGCACTTGCCCATATGTGTGTTTAGTGTTAGTAAAATATCGTGTTTTATAAATTTAAAACTTGGCTAAAAATAAGTGTTAAAGGGGCTTAAAATATACACCTAATATATATAACACTTCACACGCATCAAGTTTTTGGCGCCGCTGCCGGGGACACATGGATTTTAAGAAAGCTAAAATCGACGGCCTAATCAGTTTTTCAAAACCTTTTTAAACGCGCGCACATTTTTCTGCATTTTAGTTTAGTTTTGCATTTACAGTAGCCTGTACACGGGGCCGTGTTCACTGAACACGGGGCCGTGCTGCACATTTTCATAAAAACACCCAGTAACAGTAGCTTGAACACGGGCCGTGCTCACTGAACACGCCCCGTGCTCAACGAAATCAGTAAATTTAATTAAAACGCCCAGATACAGATCCTGAACACGGGGCCGTGTCCAGCCTCTGTTTCCGTTTTTATTTTTGTTTTCTGATCTCGAGACTCGGTTGTGGTCTGCTGAGTGATTCTTATGGATCAATACTCAGGAGGTTACAACTACACCTATGAGGAGGATGATTATAGGGGTAACTATTGCACTAATTGTCGTAACGCACACTCGGTTCAATACAATCACTCATATCAACCATCCAATTCATACACCTACTATGAGAAGCCCAGGTACGAGCCATCAACTTCATACACATCCTATGAAGACCAAAGGTATGAACCTCCTCCCTCATACTCATATTTTGATGAACCAAGGTATGAGCCTTCATACTCATACTTTGAGGAACCAAGATATGAGCCACCACCTTCATATGCTTATTATGAGGAACCATGGCGTGAACAACCCACCTCATATGAGTATTATGAAGAACAAAACTACGAACCTTATCCATCATATGCTTACAATGAAGAAAAATGGTGCGAACCATCTACTTCATATGAGTATTATGAGGAACAAAGGGTCGAACAACCGGATTCAAGCTTAGAAAATCCCGATTCTTTTTCTATAACCGAAGTAACCGAGAGGATATTAGAATATATTAGAGTTATCGATCGCTGTATAAAAGACTCTCGTGAAAGGGAAGAGGAGTCCCGCGCAAGAGAAGAATTAAAAAAGGAAGAGATAACTGAAAGTGTAAAAATGGAAGAACAAATAAGTGAAAAACCAACACATGAGTTAAACAACGAAAAAGGTGAGTCTAACAACGTTAAAATTCAAGAAGAGTCTAATTTTAAAGAAATTAATCTCTTGTCACCTTCTTTTGAAAATCATTGTTTAGTACCCACTCATGCTAAGTTTTTAAAAGAATTAAACACTAACACTAAAATTGACGAAACAGTAAGTATTAAGTTAACTAATGATCAAACGTCACTAATAAAAGAAGACCCATTTGAAATTAACATTACACCGGTTCCATGTTTCTTTCAAAATTCGTTTATTAGTAATGTCACAATTGATAAAGATCTTTGTGTTAACATAATGCCTAATTACATTTTTGAAAAATTAAGTATTAGTGATTTTTCTCCACTTCAAATACCCATTTTTCTATCCAATCGGAAAGTAATAAAATCAATCGGTATAGTTGAGGATGTCTTGGTTCAAACAAATCAAATGGTAATCCCGACCGACTTTGTCATCCTCGATGACGTTCCTCTAGTGTTGGGGCGACCATTTGTAAAAACTCACGAAGCTTTGAAAAGCCGGAAGTTCAACAATCTACCTCTTCAATTAGGGGCATTTAAAAGAAGTGTCAATCTCGAACGGTCAATGAAATATCCATTCGGCAATAATGACCCCCTAATTGAAGATGAAGATGAACCACCCGATACAAGTGAAGAGATTGACCACTTTGTTGAAGAAGAGGTCGCCATAGAACAAACTTTTAAAGTTCTTGATCGAAATGAGCAACCAAATAAGGAGTCTCCTAAAGACCCACCACTTGAGCTCAAAGAACTTCCAAAAGGTTTGGAATATGCTTTTCTAGACAAAGAGGGTAATTTACCTGTAATTATTTCATCTAAATTAGATAGCTTAGAAAAAGAAAAATTAATTAGTCTTTTGAAAAAACATAAAAATGCAATAGCTTGGAAACTTGTAGACATAAAAGGAATTAGTCCTTCTATGTGCACGCACAAAATTTTGATGAATGATGACTACAAATCAGTCATACAACCATAACGTCGAGTGAATCCAAATGTTCAAGAAGTGGTTAAAAACGAGGTCATCAAGTTACTTGACGCCGGACTTATCTATCCTATCTCCGATAGTCCTTGGGTAAGTCCCGTCCAAGTAGTTCCAAAAAAAGGAGGTATGACGGTAATAACTAACGAAAATAATGAATTAATACCAACGAGAACCGTCACAGGATGGAGAGTATGTATAGATTATAGATGATTAAATGAAGCAACAAGAAAAGACCACTTTCCTTTGTCCTTTATTGATCAAATGTTAGAAAGATTATCCGGTCATAAATTTTACTGTTTCTTGGATGGTTTTTCAGGTTACTTTCAAATCCCGATAGCACCCGAAGACCAAGAAAAGACAACTTTCACATGTCCCTATGGAACTTTTGCTTATTGACGCATGCCGTTTGGTCTATGTAATGCCCCCGCAACATTCCAACGTTGCATGGTAGCCATCTTCCATGACATGATAGAAAAGACAATGGAAGTCTTCATGGACGACTTTTCTATCTTTGGGGATTCATACGACCAATGCCTCGATAACCTTGAACGAATGCTATCCCGATGTGAGGAAACTAACCTCGCCCTTAATTGGGAAAAATGCCATTTCATGGTAACGGAGGGAATAGTACTCGGTCACAAGATCTCGAGCGAAGGAATGGAGGTGGATCGAGCCAAAATAGATACCATTTCTAGATTACCACCTCCATCCTCCGTAAGAGCTATCAGAAGTTTCCTAGTGCATGCCGGATTCTATAGACGATTTATCAAAGACTTTTCTAAAATCTCAAGGCCTCTAACAAAATTACTTGAAAAAGATGCCCCTTTCATCTTTGACAAGGATTGCAATCAGGCATTTCTAACCCTAAAGGAAATGTTAGTCAATGCACCTATCATGATAGCACCTGATTGGAAATTTCCTTTCAAAATTATGTGTGATGCTAGTGACTTTGCAGTTGGAGCTGTCTTGGGACAAAGAAAAGAAAAGCATTTCCACCCAATTTATTATGCTAGTAAAACACTTAATGATGCACAAGAAAATTACACAACAACTGAAAAAGAATTACTAGCTGTGGTATTTGCTTTTGATAAATTTCGTTCTTATCTTGTTCTTTCTAAAACTATACAGATCATGCAGCCATTCGATATCTCTTCAAAAAGCAGGACGCAAAACCACGTTTGATTCGGTGGATTCTACTCCTCCAAGAATTCGACATTGAAATCAGAGACAAAAGAGGAGCAGAAAACACTGCAGCAGATCATCTTTCGCACTTAGAAGGCCCAGCTTTGGAGGCGACCAGGGACGAGCAAATCAATGAAAAATTTCCAACTGAGTCCCTGGAAATGGTGGAACATAAGGAAGAACCATGGTACGCCGACTATGCTAACTACCTAGCTAGCGGTATAGTCGCAAAAGGGTGGCAACATCATCAAAGAAAAAAGTTCTTTGCCAATGTGAAACACTATTTTTGGGAAGATCCGTATCTTTTCAAAATGTGTGCCGACCAACTCGTCCGACGATGCGTACATGGTAGTGAAGCACGAAGAATTCTCCGCCATTGTCATGAAGGTCCATACGGAGGGCATCATGGTGCCGCTAGTACCGCACGGAAGGTATTTGATTCAGGATTTTATTGGCCAACCATTTACAAAGACGCCCAAAGTCTTGTCAAGACATGTGATGCTTGCCAAAGAACAGGTAATATTTCTTCCAAAAACGAAATGCCACAAAATGGCATTCTTGTTTGTGAAATTTTTGATGTGTGGGGACTCGACTTTATGGGACCTTTCCCACCATCGAAAGGAAACAAATATATACTTGTGGCAGTAGACTACTTGTCTAAATGGGCCGAGGCCGAGGCACTTCCAACAAATGATGGAAGAGTCGTGGTAAGATTTCTGAAAAAACTATTCTCTCGTTTTGGCACACCTAAAGCACTAATAAGTGATAGAGGTACCCATTTTTGCAACCATCAACTCGAAATTTTTTTAACAAGATATGGGGTCTATCACCGGGTCTCAACAGCATATCACCCTCAAACAAACGGACAAGCCGAAGTGACTAATAGAGGTTTAAAACGAATACTCGAAAAAACCGTAGGATTAAATAAAAAGGAATGGGCGGATAAATTAGATGATGCGCTATGGGCTTTTCGAACTGCTTATAAAACAACAATAGGCACAACCCCATATAAGCTAGTCTATGGAAAAAGTTGTCACTTGCCAGTAGAAATTGCACACAAAGCCTACTGGGCAATCAAAAATGTAAACTTAGATTTAGAATTTGCTGGTAAAAATCGATTTTGTCAATTAAATGAAATAGACGAACTTAGGAATTATGCATACTCAAACTCCGAAATTTATAAGGAAAGAATGAAAAATTTGCATGATAAACATATTAAACCTAATGAATTTCGGGTAGGAGATCTAGTTCTTTTGTTTAATTCACGACTTCGATTGTTTCCTGGTAAATTAAAGTCTAGGTGGTCAGGACCTTTTTCCGTCACCCATATTTTCCCACACGGTGCAGTAGAAATTAAATCTCGAAATGGGCCTCCATTCAAAGTCAATGGCCAACGGCCGAAACTTTATCAAGGATTCATTGAGGATGAAGAGGAAGAGATTTCGTTTCAAACGTTGGAAGAATGAAACCAACATCATACCTGGTAAGTTACGAACGATTGAGACGACAAATAAAGCGGTAAGTTATCTAACCAAAGCTTATGGGAAACAAGGGCACTCACACGAGCACTTAAAAAAAAAATTTAAAACTTTGCTCGGCACGAGGCCGTGTCCACTGGACACGGGGCCGTGTCCGCGCTGCAGTCGGGATATATCCCTTTTTTTTTCAAAACAGTTACTTCATTCCACACGCCCCGTTTCCCCGAAAAAGCTCTGGTTCCAGGCGATTTTTCGCTGATTTTCGATGTCTCCTATCACTCTAACAACATCAAGGTATGATTCTATCACTTTTAGTAGTTAGATTAGTTACTTGCATGTAGTTAAAACACCAAAAATTTGGGGGAAAATCTAGGGTTCTTGAAGTTCATACGGATCGAACCTCAATTTTTTGTTTAGATTTGTTTGCATTTAGTTAGATTAGTGTTATGGGAAGTAAATACACTTGTATTGTTCATAGATTCACCCGATTTCTCACAAAAACCCCAAATCCTTGTTCTTGAACCGAAAAAGATAAAATTGATAGGGTAAACGGGTTATTTTGGGAAAAACGGCACTTAGGGTTTCATTTTCGGGGAAAACCGCACCTATTGGACCAAAAAATTTTCAGGTTTTCGAAACCGGGTCGAAAAATGAAATTTTTGAGTAACAGACGCTTGGACACGGGGCCGTGTCCGCTGAACACGGGGTCGTGTCCAGACCACTGTTTGCAGTTTTGTCCGAAAATATTTCTGTTTCGTGGTAACTTTTGGTGTATTCTTGCAGATGGCCAGGAAGTTCACAAGATTTAACGCCAATGAGCTCGATGCGAGAGCTCGATACGAGATTCTTCAAACAAGGCCGGAGGAATACCCGAGGCAAGCTTGCACGGAACTGTTAACTGTGGTGAATCAAATAGACCGTTTCAACAACATTGTCACGGGACCTCTCAGAGTCGCTTTAACAACTCGACTCCGTTCCGTCCACGAATGCACGTTGGAATTCTATAGCACCTTCACATTCAACTCGAGGTGCGACCCGTTCGACAATGACGGGGTATCATTCCGATGTGGCGGAACGAGGTATTCGATCTCTATGGCACAATTTGGGTTGATTATCGGGTTGTATGCGGAAGAGGATGCGGGAAACGAAGAAAATACTGGAGGAATGAGAGAGTTAGGTGAAAACGAATGCCAAGCCATTTGGGCTCAGATTGGTGAAGGGTACTACAATCCGAGCAGCACTAAGAGCACGAAGCTGAGGGATCCGCTCTACAGATACATCCATAGGCTCCTTGGCTACTCTCTTAGCCAAAGGCATGATAGTAGTGGCGTCGTTGGGTTAAGAGATTTGGTTGTCCTCCACTGCATCCATAACCGCAGGCCGCTCGATGTTCCGTTCCTCATGCTCCGAAACATGCATCATAACCGCCTTGCTAGTGCACCGACTCCTATCTTCTTTGGGGGATGGGTGTACCGTCTCTTCAGGCACTTCGCCCACATACCAAGGTCATTTGAGAGGAGCCCATGGTCGGGTATGGTGGATATACACATATGCCGCTCAATGAACCTGATTTATGAGGCGGAAGACGGGACGGTGAGCTTTCAAAGGATGCAAGGTCATGCATGGAACCCGCAAGAAGCACTTGTCCTCCAAGCTCCGCAACATCATCAGTACCAATACCAACCCCAAGGTGATCCGGGCCAATCCTCCTCCGGAGGCGGTTTTCCTAATTTCCAAAGTTTGCATGATTTGTTGCAGGAAAACCTTATGTGCACCAGGAACACTTACAACATGGCGAGCAACACCTACCACCAGGTCGGAGCTATCGAAAGAAACATATCCGATATCCAAGATGATGTTGGATATATACGAGACCACATTGCACGCCATGGAGGGGATGGTGATGATGATGACGATGACGATGCCATGGAGTAGGCGGGAGGAGCGGAGGAAGAGAAGGTTGATTGATGGTTTCCCAGGTTAACCCTTTTCCACTCTTGAACAATTGATGGCCTACGTGCCAAGTGTTGAACAATTTACTTTCCCTAACTTCTTTTATTTTCTGCATTTTTTTTCTTTTAACTTTGACATGGATGTTGAATATTGGTAAAAGTAGGATGTTTGCTATGGTATGGTATGGTGTCTATTGAATAAGCAGGTACATACGAGGCTTAGAGTGCTAAACATTAGTACTACAAAAGCCGGGACAGAAAAAACGACGAAAGAAACCTGTTTTTCAACTTTGCAGACTGTCCACACGGGGCCGTGTCCAGCTAACACGCCCCCGTGCCCACTCCCCTGAACCTGCTGATTGTTTTATTTCTGCAGACCTTGACAGACACGGGGTCGTGTCCAGCCAACACGCCCCCGTGTTCACCTTTTGTAAGTTTTCGTTACTGGCACCTGAAGTCGTGTTCACTCAACACGGGGTCGTGTCCAGGTTACCAGTAACACAAAATTTTTGCTTTTTACAACTTTTTACGCATTCAATCAACCTAAAAACTTATTTTTGGGACACATTGAGGACAATGTGTAATTTAAGTGTGGGGGGGATGCTAAAACCTTGAATCTTGCAAGTCCTAAATACAAGCCTTACACAAAACTCTATTGGAACCGCTAATCACCCCAATTTTTTTCAAAAAATTTCATTTTTTTTACTTGTCTATGTTTAACTCGGGAAATTCAAGTTCTTAAAAAGGTTATATTTTTACAAATTTACAACCGATAGCGTCGTGATAAAAAGAACCAACATAAGAAAATTATGAAAAGGCATGACAAGCTTAGTTAAAATTTAATTATATATACTTGATCACATAAAAACCCATTCCCACAAAAGTGAGTTTTGAGCCTTTATTGAGCAAATACTTACATATCATTGTGTGAATAGCCGCTTGGTTCTTACGACTCTAGAACTTGCCATGACGATACATTCCCAGTCCTTACCAACTTAAACCCGAGTAAGTAAATGATGGAGGCATTAGGACTAACCCTTTTTATTTCTACACCATTATTTTTCTTTTTTTTACCACCTACCCAAAATCCCCCTAGTTAGCCCCTTTGAGCCTAAACCTCTTCATTTCATAACCCAAACCAAACACCCTTTTTACCCACCAAAACCTTTTTCATTTTTAACCCTTTGTTTTAGTAACAAGTTCGGTTCTTCATATGACTTTTCAAAAAAAAAAAAAAAAATTATTGGTGTTGTTGATGAAGCAAAAGAAAATAAACAAACAAGTTCATCAAAAATAACTTTGTTTGAATAAATAGCTTCATCAAAATAAAAGTTACAAAAATTAAAAGTCTTACGAAAACCGACACTTGTTACGCTTTTCGCCTTTTTCTACTAACCACTAACCACCAACCCAACCACCTACCTTTAACCCAAGCCTAACCCTTCACCCACAAAGTCCTCTTGATATTTACAAAGGCATATAAGTTAAAAAGGAGGAGGATTGATCGCTTGGCAAGCCTATGGTAGGAGTAAGTTCCATGCCGCTCTCGAGTGATCCACAAAAATACATTTTCGGCCGAGTGTTGAGTGATCCCCGTGAGGTATGTGAACTTGTATATAAATAGAATTTTAAAGAGGCATGTTATGCCCTAATAAGTAATTTATCTTATGAAAAGTTTTAAATAAATCATGACGAATAGGATTGTAAATAAATAAAAATAAAATTAAATAAAGAATCTTGGAAATCCCGACACTCTACGGCAAGCCCAAAAACCTTCTTCTCTACCCATTCCATTTGGGAGTGTAATAGCCACATATTAAAGAGTTTTTCTTGAGGACAAGCAAAGATTCAAGTGTGGGGGTATTTGATGTGTTAAAAATGCAACATATAAATTTCATCAAATGAGGCATAAAACTAACCCTTTTATAGTACTAATGTTGGAAAAAGTGTGCTTTTGTCTTCCTTTTGTATTTTCAGGATTAAATGAGCTCAAATTAACAAAAGAAGCAAAAAGACATCAAAATCTAACATAAATACAAGAAAAGGAACAAGACGTGACATGCCCGACCCCACGACAGCATCTTCCCAAGCAAAACAAGAGATCAGAAGCCTGAACACGCCCCGTGCTCAGCCAGCACGGGGGCGTGCCCAAGTGTCAGCAGAAAAGACAAAGTGGTAGAAGCTTCTATTGCCCACCACGGGGCCGTGCTCAGCGGACACGGGCCCGTGGTCAACTATAAGATTCGCACAATCCAGCAAATCTGTATAGTACAAAGATTCTTCTGCACCACGGGGTCGTGCTCAGCGGACACGGGGGCGTGGTCAACTAAAAAGACAAAACTGCATTTAATGAAGAAAGAGAAGGATGTGGACACGGGGCCGTGCCCACTGGACATGGGGCCGTGCCCGAGCTTCTGTTCATCCTATAAATAGAAGTGCTTGGATCAAGCTCAAACCATCCCTTGGCACACCACCTCTCTCACACTTCACCCACCACCCACCACCACCATAACACCATCATCCACCACCATCATCCATTGTCCATCGTAGAGTGTGTGAGTCGTCTCGGGATCCAAGATTGATCGTAAGAGTTCTTGACAATCAAGGCCATGTTTGCCTAAGTCTCTTACATCACTTGGTGAAGACAAAGTGTCTAGTGTAATACTTTTTATTTCTAATCTTTTGCACTTTTTATTTGGTTTTGTATTAATGACTTTAATAACTAGTTGCTTATGTTGAAGGTGATCTTTCCTTATCGTTTGTCTGTGGTGTCTTGGCATTATTTTACTGTCTGTATAAAATAAAAGATTTTCACCATTCATATCTCCACGGTCTATATGGAGGTATGTTGGCTACCTGGTCGGGGGTTAAGGGAACGGTTTGGTAAAGGTCTTGCCATTGTTCAGCGTTTAGAGGTCCTGCAATGGACCTGGGTCAAATTTAGTAGGACCTCCTTCAATACTTCACGGTATTGGATGGCGGGGGTCCAAACTCTTTGATCCCCTCACAAGTTAACTACTATTAATACTATAACCCGGCTATTTAGGACTCTATCCCTGCTGACTCAGACTACTTAGTCGAGGGTAACGTCACCTCCAAAAAGGGGCCTACCATAATTTGCATTAATAACTTAATTAATTATCTTCCCATAATCCACCCTTTTAGGATTGTATCCTTGCTGACTCAAACTACTGGGGTGAGGGTAACGTCACCTTCAAAAGAGGGGCCTACTACAATAACTAAGATAATCTCTTAATTATGTGCAAAAGTGCGGAAATAATCAAAGGTTACACTAGATACGAGTCGGAACCAAGTGATTCATCTTGTCTATCTGTTTTTCTTTTTTTATTTTTATTTTCAGCATTTTAGTTAGTTTTTATTTTTGTTAGTTTAAAACATTTTTCTAAACTTTTTATTTTGATTAGACGTTGAGGATAAACCGGTATTAAAAGCTCTTGTGTCCTTGGACGACCTCGGTATCTTGCCAACACTATACTACGCTCACGATGGGTGCACTTGCCCATATGTGTGTTTAGTGTTAGTAAAATATCGTGTTTTATAAATTTAAAACTTGGCTAAAAATAAGTGTTAAAGGGGCTTAAAATATACACCTAATATATATAACACTTCACACGCATCAGTCACCATATTTACTTTCTTGTTAACATACATGATATTACCAAATCATAACTAATTCATATCTTGTATTTGACTTTCAATAGTCAATCCTAACAAGCACAAGGCGTAGACTTAACAATGCAACATTCCAAATTTATGCAATTTATCATACCATCAAGTATAACACATAAGACACATCACGCATCGCTCGATCCTCCTAGTCTTACAATCATATTAGGAACTACTTTAAGAACCCGTGAGTTTCGCGGGTGGCTTAACACAAACATATAATATCTACTGGCATTGAGATGAACTTTGTAATGAAAGAACTTTTCAATAAACTCCAACGCATAGCCAAAGGATCTATTTCTCCATGCTAAATAATCTTAACCTTCCTATAGTCAAGTAACTGCTCGGCATATTTTCAAGAAATTGGTAGATACATAGTTAAGCTAAACGGGTGATTCATCATATAGGCGGGCCTAGATTAGACCACCCTGTTTTTTGCTTGCCGGTTACATAAACTATGGGAACAAATGATTAGCAAGAATGTAACGTTACAGACATGTATCAGGAGTTTCATGCAGTATGTGCAGTTGTGTAGATTAAAGAAACCAACACGACTTCTCCATTTTCAGCAAACACTAACTGAACATGCGCAGGAAATTGCTGTCGTATGCCATTGGCTTCACATCAGGGTGTGGCTGAATGTTTAACAAAAATATATCATTTAAAAAGCAGTGCACGAAAAACTGACCCATGGTCAAAGATAAAGAGAGAATATGCGTAAAAAATCGCATAGTAGGGCAGAAAGAACTAACCACAACGGAAAATATAACAATCTTAGGCTCCATACTTGGGGCTTCAAATCGGATTAAAAGCACCTTTGTTTCCCATCTGCAATACGCATAAAGCATTCATAAAACCACGTATAGAAAATTAAGATTATAAGAGATAAGATTACCTGGTCACAGTAGTTTGGAGCAGAAAAAAAAAACGATGAGTTTACCATCATGCTCAATTTCATAACCTTCATCTTTGACCTCATGAGATCGCACAACTAAATCTGAAAAACAAACGTAATAAAATCAATAAGAATAAATCCATTCGATTATTCAACACATCCGTTTGAGATAATTTAAAGGTAAAAGTTTCCATCTTGCAATTATAATATATGCAGCTAAAATTTATGGGATGAAGAAAATAATCAATATATAAGATTACCTAGATTATTATCCTTCAAAAACCTTTCTGTTACATCTCCACCGAACGAAAGACCTACACTACGCCTTCTTGGTCCTCTACTGGGATTAGGTTGTGGATTACTCCATAGTATCTCACACATCAAACCTAAAACATAACATAATAATAAAATTTTCTTTGTTGAAACACACAATAAAAATAAGCAATAAAATAACTATCAAGAAACTCAATTTATAACATACCTTCTTCTGGAGGCTCACAAAACCGATCGATCATTCTGATGTCAGAGAGCTTTACTCCATCAGTGCTAAAACGTCCACCGTGAACAACAAATATCTTCTCATTTATAACATGGGCTAGAGGTAAATAATAGAAAACTTCCGTAAATAGCTCCACAAATTTATCACTCAACTTAGATCTAACCTCACCCTCGAACCCATAAATCTTGTTCATGCTTTTGCACTCGTGATTTCCATGAGAAATATGTATAGCTGAAAAATTCAAAAACTAAAAAAAAAACAAAAAACAAAAATAGAAGTGGTTACTTGAAAGGGCAAAAATGTAAAAAGAGCTAATGACACGGTATATGTGAGTCTTTACCTGACTGAGACATACACTTGAACGCAAACAATGTGAGAATAACCTCCACCGAAAAAGGTCCCTGGTCAACAAAGCCACCATTAAATAAATAGGGATTTTCATTAGAGGGGAGACTGTTGAGCTCGATGATATTTAAAAGATCAAAGAACTGCATCCACCGAAGGTTGAATAAGACGAGTGGTAAAAAGAATATGAAACAATTAAGCAAATAACTGAAAAAGGTTAATATAAGTTTCGTGCTTTGAATTACCTGACCGTGCACGTCACCACAAACGGTGAAGTGTTTTTCGTCTGGAACGTTTATGTCGACCAGAGATGGCAATGCCATTAATCTTTCTAGTGTCCGTAGAACAATCTAGAAGGCATATCTACAATACAAATAATATTAATGGGCCAGACTGCCCATTACAGCTGCACTCATGGTCCCAAATGTCAAGCACTCGAGCCAATGTACGGAATATCTCATCCTCAATTGAAGAGGATAAAGTCATAATGGATACAAATGCACCAGCAATCAGTTTATCACATTTCCCTAAAACAGGGCATTAAAGCTAATTATCATCACAACCCCTTATAAAAAACCTAATCCGATTTAGAACCGTGGAAACATATTATCATCACAGCCCCTTACAAAAAGCTAGACTTAGGTTGATGTAAGAATCATCTATGTTGTCAAGATTATGTAAACATAAAAACAGGCACATATATGTTTTCAACCAAAAACTACTCCACAGTGACGATTTCTCGAAAAAAAAAACATAGGATTAAATTAAATAAAAATACCCCCTCGAAAACCAAATCACTTACCTGCGCTAGAAAATTGACCTGCATACGTTGCGACGCGACCAATGAAATTCAAATGCAGTCAATCGGATTTATAAACTTCAGTTATGATTGAGGTTAATTGCCTCATCAGCCAGTCATGGATGGAAATAGGTCGAGCTCGGCGTATCCTATAAACTAACCTCAATTTGCGATTGTTGATGCTGATTATGATGATTACAATAGTTCAAATATACGATTGCAGTAATGATGGGAGATTATACTGAGTGAACATAGATCAACTCTTTTTGCGTTAATTAAACCAAGAACAAAACCAAACATTACATTAGGTATGAGCAATTGGTACCGGGTACCGGTAACGAATTTCCCGTACCTACTTTTTTCGGTACCGGTACCCACTTTTTGGAATTTTCGGTATCGGTACTTTTGGTACGGTACCGGTAAAATACCAAATTTTACTTTCAAATACGGGTACCGTACCACATATTTCGGTACCGGTACCCAGTTTTGACGAATTTCGGTACTGGCACCACGCTCATCCCTACATTACATTCATCCCCTACATAAACCAACTAAAACAGAATACAAAATAAAAATAATTAAAACGACCGAAAAGAAACAAAACTCAGGATTAACATCAACACCCCTTAGACTCTAGGACACATACCCTCCTTATATTAATTGTTTCCATTAGCATTTAACTTACAGATTCAACTTAAATAAATCCCTCCTCAAACTCTCTTTTACTACCTATATGTAACACCCCGAAAAATATAAACCCTTATATTAAAATTCTAAGGAAATAACAAACAAGAATTTACAAACTAGGAACTTAACCTAGTTAAATTCAAGTCTTGAATTTAATTCATAATATGGCTAAAACACTTAAACTTAAAGGAAAATCATAGTTAAGGGTTTAAACTTGTCAAAATTGAAAGATAGTTACTAATTGTAACAAAACCAAACCAAACACACCAAAATTGGTATGTCTGGTCGATCAGAAGAACCAGGGGCGACACCCCCATCTTCCATATCTCAAAAATCTACTTAAAATCTCAAATTGGAGGTGCAAATCTGGTCCAAACGAAAATCCGAGCATAGAATCGTGATCCTCATCCCAAGGGGATTACAAGGTATGTAAAATTTAAGGAAAACTCTCAACTTGAAATTTTCATGAATTGGGAAAAATCTGAAATTAGGGTTGCATGTGTATGTTATGATGATTGAGGAACAACTATAGTGTCTAAGGACAAACCCTAGATCAATAGAAGTTGAAATCATAAGAAATTTTGGGGTGAAACCATAAACACCATGGTAGGTGATTAGTGGGTCATGTGTAATTGGATGAACACTAGAAAGTAGATTGTTAATCTAGAGTAATTTGGCAATTTTGAAGTGATTTCAGCAATTAGAAGCTAACAATCATGTAAATTGATTGATTTATATGAAATAGGGTTAAATGAAAAACTAAAGATGTGATGTTTAATCATGTAAAAATCTGCTTATGAAGTGTTTGTTGAAATGCCTCTATGAAGGCTTAAAAACTGAAATTTTGAGTTTAAACGCATAATCATGATTTTCGGTGTATTATGCGAATTATGATTTGAAGAGAGTTCAAAACATTTGATGAATGAACTCTATAGGAACGGGTGCAGGAGCGTCAAATGGACAAGCGAGTGGCGAACCACGTCAAAAAGGGCTACTTTGAAGGTATGTAACTTGGCGTGTTACATTTGAGTTAAATTTTGTCGTCTAGTACGCTTGTAATTCTTTGGTAAATAAAAGTCGAGTTGGAATTAAGCGATGGTGTTCGTTAGTTCAAATAATAGGCTAAGAAATTGTTAGACCTCATTGGTTGTCATCAAAATTCGAGGAAATCCCTTAGATGAGCCATATGGGTCAAACGACAATTCGAGGCATGGAATGTAATGTAGTACATTCATTTGGTCTATGTCATCAATCATAAAAGACTTATTTGATCATGAAAAATCAGAGTATGGGTCTAGGTAAATGAGGAAATTGAGAACAAGGTTGGGCAAAACAAACAAAATACCAAAATCAGAATGTTACAGCGATTACCGTAAATTACGGTATCACCGTAATTTACAGTAGACGTCAGGTATTTACGGTGTGGATCTTCTGATTTACGGTGGCTCCATATTGAAAGAAATTGACCACCGTAACTTACGGTGGAACCGTAAGTTACGGTAGAGTATGAAAAGTTATAAATTTTGTAAAATTGTAAAACCTCAAATTCTTTTCAATTGTGTTTTCAATCAAGTATTAATTCCAATCATACTAACATAAATGTTTATGCAAACATTTCAGTTTTAGGAACTCAAAGATTCTCGGATGATGATCAAGCAACCTTTGAAGAACCGAACACATACCTTTTGAAGCTTCCACAACGTTTTAATCATACTTAGATTTTGTTCATGGGTTGTAAACAATTAAATAAACAATTTTTGAAATTTCTCAACTTAGTCATTAGATGACTAAGGTTTATGCTACTTTAAACTTATGTTAATCTATTATCTTTTGGTATAAATTAGTGATTAATTCAAGTATAAATTTAAGGGTGTTACACTATATCAATGACATCACATATATTTATAAATGTACCTGAAAAATGTTTCTCCTGGTTTTGATGTTTGGAAGTGGAAAGCCTTTTCAAGTTAATATCTTGATAACTTAAGCTCCTTTTCATTCTCAGCCAACTTGATTTCAGCTTCAAGACGCGTTTTTTGAATCTTTTAAGTTGTTTTCCTGGTCTGCCAACTTGAAATCAGCTTCTTCAAGACGGATTCTTCATTACTTCAACCCTTCTTCAGGTTCTGTCAAATTGATTTCATACTATTGAAGCCACTTTCTTGACACCTTAGACTCATTTTCTCAGTCATATAACTAAGATTCAGCCTTTTCAAGCTGCTTTCTTGACTGCCTACTTGATTTTTAACACCACCATCAATGATCCATACCTAAAAACTGTAAACATTTAAATCAAGTTATGAACTTGATTAAATCAAAACAAGTAAAGCATGTGTCATAAATGGAATGTTTAACAACCTATGTAAACATTTCAGAAATAGAGATGGCTGATGGAGGTAATGATAATGCGGTGCCAAGAGTCACCGAACAAATGAGGGAAGTGATTGCCGAAGAGGTTGGAAAGGCGATCGAAAACAGTTTGTCGGCCTTTATTGATAAAATTCAAAACACAGTTTTATCAATAGTAGAAGAGAGAATCAAGAAATTGGAAGATGATTCAAATTCAGCAAAGGAAAAGCATGGTGGACGAAAGCCTTGTTCATACAAGGAATTCATGGCCTGTAAACCACCAATATATAATGGGGAGGTTGATCCAATTGTGTGCCAACGATGGCTAAGTGATACCGAAGGAGTATTCGAGAGAACTCATTGTGATGAAAATGACTACGTAGCTTATGGTACGGGTCAATTAAGAGGTCAAGCGAAAGACTGGTGGGATAACAAAAAGAAGGAGATTGGAAGTGAAGCGGCTAAGGCCATGACATGGGAGGAGTTTAAGACGCCGTTTCTTAAACACCATAGTCCCAAAGCAGTCATAAATAGAATCAAGGAAGAGTTCATGCAACTCAGACACAAGGGTGAATCCATAGACAAGATCACGGGGATGTTTATGGACAAGATAAAGTTCTGTGATGATTTGGTGACAAATGAAGAACAAAAGGTCTATTACTACCATAACATGCTAAGTGCGGAGTATAGAGAGTTCATAACCCCTTCAAAATACGAGACCCTTACCGAGATTGTCAATGCTGCTCGGGAAAGGGAGATCGAACTGAAAAAGAGCATAGAACGGGGTGAACGAAGGGCACAAGATGTGAATCCAAGCCCTACTAAGAAGGCACGAACAAACGAAAGCGCAAAGAAATCTGATACAAAAGGCGGGTCGCTAAGTTGCAGAATCTGCGGGAAGGGTCATAAAGGTGAATGTCGTTACAAGGATAAGCCTTGTCCCATATGCAAGAAAACGGGACATATGGCTATATCATGCCCGGAGATAGTGACGGTTTGTTACAATTGTTATCGAACGGGTCACAAGAAGTCAGAATGCCCGGAGCTGGTTGGAAAGAAGGATGGGCAGGAACCGAAAGGTGAAGCCCCGAAAGCAAAGGCAAGATCTTTTCAACTAATCGCCGCAGAAGCAAAGGTTGAACCTGACGTGGTTTTAGGTATATTTGCTGTAAATTCAATTCCTGCACACGTGTTATTTGATACGGGTGCGAATAAATCCTTTGTTTCATATGGATTTATTCGACATCCTTCATTTGTTCTAACAAAATTACCTGTGCCTTTAGAAGTAGAGATAGGTAATAACAAGAGCTTTATTGTTTGTGATGTATGTAAAAACTGTAAACTGAGCATTGACGACGAAGAATATTTGATAAACCTAATCCCGATGTCAATGGGAAAATTTCAAGTAGTCGTTGGGATGGATTAGCTATCTCAACATCATGCAAAGATCGTGTGTTTTCGTAAAGAGATAAAACTAACATCTCCGAGCGGGAAACACGTCACCATTTATGGCGAAAAAGGAGGCAACCCTATAGTATGCTCAATGTTGAAAGCTCACAAGCTTATGAAGCGAGGATGCAAGGCATTCATAATATACGCTAATGAGCCCGAAAAAGAATCACGAAAGATTGGAGAGGTACCGGTAGTACGAGATTACAAAGATGTGTTTCCGGAAGATTTACCGGGAATACCGCCTGAACGGGAAGTAGAGTTCGGGATTGAATTGATTCCGGGCGCGAAACCCGTAGCAAAAGCCCCGTACCGACTCGCACCGTCGGAATTACAAGAGCTGATATCCCAAATTCAAGACCTGCTTGACAAGGGATTCATAAGGCCGAGTGTGTCTCCTTGGGGCGCACCGGTGTTGTTCGTGAGAAAGAAAGACGGGAGCATGCGCATGTGTATCGATTACCGGGAGTTAAACAAACTCACGGTAAAGAACCGATACCCGCTCCCGAGGATAGATGATTTATTCGACCAACTACAAGGTGCGAACTGGTTTTCAAAAATTGACCTTAGATCGGGGTACCACCAACTAAAGGTCAAAGAAGAAGATGTGCCGAAGACGGCTTTCCGCACGAGATACGGACATTACGAATTCCTCGTGATGTCATTTGGACTAACAAACGCACCCGCGGCCTTCATGGACCTCATGAACTGGGTTTGCAAACCAATGTTGGATAAGTCGGTCATCGTGTTTATCGATGATATCTTGGTGTATTCGAAAAGTGAAGCTGAACACGCACACCACCTACAAGAAGTGTTAGAGACACTTAGACGAGAGAAGTTGTATGAAAAATTCTCTAAATGTGCCTTTTGGTTACGAGAGGTACAATTTCTTGGCCACGTCATAAGTGCCGACGGAGTATTGGTGGATCCGTCAAAGATAGAGACTGTGTCAAAATGGAATCTTCCGAAGAACCTTCGGAAATTAGAAGTTTTTTGGGGCTTGCGGGATATTATAGGAGATTCATTCAAGATTTCTCCAAGATTGCGTCACCGCTATCAAAGCTAACACGGAAGAAAGAAAAGTTCATTTGGGGTGCTGATCAAGAAAAATCGTTTCAAACGCTAAAAGAAAAGTTAACTCAAGCTCCGGTATTGACATTGCCGGACGGAGTCGAAGACATGGTGGTTTATTCGGATGGTTCATTATCAGGGCTCGGTTGCGTGTTGATGCAACGGGGCAAGGTAATAGCCTATGCCTCGAGACAATTGAAGATACACGAGAAGAAATATCCCACGCACGATCTCGAGTTGGCAGCGGTAGTATTTGCATTAAAAATATGGAGGCATTACTTGTATGGGGTAAAGTGCACCATATTCACCGACCACAAGAGCTTGAAATACTTCTTTGATCAGAAGGAGTTAAATATGCGACAAAGGCGATGGCTGGAAACGGTGAAAGACTACGATTGTGAGATACATTATCACCCCGGAAAGGCAAATGTGGTAGCGGATGCTCTAAGCAGAAAAGCGGACTATGTCCCAATACGAGTGAGGTCGATGCAACTCGTGGTGACCTCGGGTATACTTGAACGTATTCAAGAGGCGCAGTTAGAAGCAGTAAAAGAAGAAAATTGGAAGAAAGAAAGAATAATCGGTCAATTGAAAGATTTGTCGAATGGGAATCACGGGTTGAAGACTCGATCCGGAAGGATATGGGTCCCACATACTTGTGGAGTAAAGGCGCTTCTACTTAATGAAGCTCATAAATCCCGTTATTCGATTCATCCGGGTGCAACCAAGATGTACAATGATTTGAAACAAAATTATTGGTGGCCCGGAATGAAGAGGGACGTGGCGAAGTATGTGGAAAAATGCTTGACATGTTTACAAGTCAAGGCGGAGCACCAGAAACCATACGGCAAGCTCCAACCGTTAGATATTCCGGTTTGGAAATGGGAACATATCACAATGGACCTACTGACCAAGTTGCCTAAAACGAATCGTGGTTTTGATGCCATATGGGTACTGGTGGATCAATTGACGAAGAGTGCTCACTTCATTCCGATTCGTGAGACTTATACGTCAGAAAAGATGTCAGAAGTTTATACCAATGAAATCATAGCACGTCATGGGGTGCCGGTGTCAATCGTGTCTGATAGGGATACCCGGTTTACTTTGAATTTCTGGCGAGATTTCCAAGAGCAAATGGGGACCAAATTATTCATTAGCACTGCGTACCATCCTCAAACGATGGACAAAGTGAAAGAACGATACAAACATTGGGGGACATGCTACGAGCGTGTATAATCGACTTTGGAGGCAGTTGGGATGTTCACCTACCGTTAGTCGAGTTTTCGTATAACAACAGTTACCAATCTAGTATTAAGATGGCACCTTACGAAATGCTTTACGGTAGGAAGTGTCGAACCCCGGTATGTTGGGGTGAAGTGGGTCCACGTGAACTCGCTCACCAAGATATAGTACGAGCCACGAATGAAAAGATCGATATAGTTCGGGCACACTTGAAAGCGGCTCAAGATAGGCAAAAGGCGTATGCTGATAAAAGGAAAAGGCCAATCGAATTCCAAGTTGGTGTCATGGTCATGCTAAAAGTTTCCCCATGGAAGGGCGTTATTAGATTCAGAAAAAGGGGGAAGCTAAACCCAAGGTTTATTGGGCCATTTAAAATTATCGGGAGAGTTGGCAAGGTAGCTTACCGCCTTGAGTTACCCGAGGAACTAAGCGGAATTCATAGCACTTTTCATGTGTCACATCTTCGGAAATGTCTAGCAGATGAGACGACGTATGTCCCCTACGATGATATCGAGGTGGATGACATATTAAACTATGTGGTAAGACCTATTGCGATTTTAGATCGCAAGGTGAAAACCTTAAGAAATAAAGTGATCAATCAAGTAAGAGTCAAATGGGAACACAAGAAGGGTGCTGATACCTCATGGGAATCCGAAGAAGAAATGCAACGGCTATACCCTACTTTATTTGGTATGTAATTCGGTTTCGGGGACGAAAACCTTTTAAGGGGGGTGGACTTGTAACACCCCGAAAAATATAAATCCTTATACTAAAATTCTAAGGAAATAACAAACAAGAATTTACAAACTAGGAACTTAACCTAGTTAAATTCAAGTCTTGAATTTAATTCATAATATGGCTAAAACACTTAAACTTAAAGGAAAATCATAGTTAAGGGTTTAAACTTGTCAAAATTGAAAGATAGTTACTAATTGTAACAAAACCAAACCAAACACACCAAAATTGGTATGTCTGGTCGATCAGAAGAACCAGGGGCGACACCCCCATCTTCCATATCTCAAAAATCTACTTAAAATCTCAAATTGGAGGTGCAAATCTGGTCCAAACGAAAATCCGAGCATAGAATCGTGATCCTCATCCCAAGGGGATTACAAGGTATGTAAAATTTAAGGAAAACTCTCAACTTGAAATTTTCATGAATTGGGAAAAATCTGAAATTAGGGTTGCATGTGTATGTTATGATGATTGAGGAACAACTATAGTGTCTAAGGACAAACCCTAGATCAATAGAAGTTGAAATCATAAGAAATTTTGGGGTGAAACCATAAACACCATGGTAGGTGATTAGTGGGTCATGTGTAATTGGATGAACACTAGAAAGTAGATTGTTAATCTAGAGTAATTTGGCAATTTTGAAGTGATTTCAGCAATTAGAAGCTAACAATCATGTAAATTGATTGATTTATATGAAATAGGGTTAAATGAAAAACTAAAGATGTGATGTTTAATCATGTAAAAATCTGCTTATGAAGTGTTTGTTGAAATGCCTCTATGAAGGCTTAAAAACTGAAATTTTGAGTTTAAACGCATAATCATGATTTTCGGTGTATTATGCGAATTATGATTTGAAGAGAGTTCTAAACATTTGATGAATGAACTCTATAGGAACGGGTGCAGGAGCGTCAAGTGGACAAGCGAGTGGCGAACCACGTCAAAAAGGGCTACATTGAAGGTATGTAACTTGGCGTGTTACATTTGAGTTAAATTTTGTCGTCTAGTACGCTTGTAATTCTTTGGTAAATAAAAGTCGAGTTGGAATTAAGCGATGGTGTTCGTTAGTTCAAATAATAGGCTAAGAAATTGTTAGACCTCATTGGTTGTCATCAAAATTCGAGGAAATCCCTTAGATGAGCCATATGGGTCAAACGACAATTCGAGGCATGGAATGTAATGTAGTACATTCATTTGGTCTATGTCATCAATCATAAAAGACTTATTTGATCATGAAAAATCAGAGTATGGGTCTAGGTAAATGAGGAAATTGAGAACAAGGTTGGGCAAAACAAACAAAATACCAAAATCAGAATGTTACAGCGATTACCGTAAATTGCGGTATCACCGTAATTTACGGTAGACGTCAGGTATTTACGGTGTGGATCTTCTGATTTACGGTGCCTCCATATTGAAAGAAATTGACCACCGTAACTTACGGTGGAACCGTAAGTTACGGTAGAGTCTGAAAAGTTATAAATTTTGTAAAATTGTAAAACCTCAAATTCTTTTCAATTGTGTTTTCAATCAAGTATTAATTCCAATCATACTAACATAAATGTTTATGCAAACATTTCAGTTTTAGGTACTCAAAGATTCTCGGATGATGATCAAGCAACCTTTGAAGAACCGAACACATACCTTTTGAAGCTTCCGCAACGTTTTAATCATACTTAGATTTTGTTCATGGGTTGTAAACAATTAAATAAACAATTTTTGAAATTTCTCAACTTAGTCATTAGATGACTAAGGTTTATGCTACTTTAAACTTATGTTAATCTATTATCTTTTGGTATAAATTAGTGATTAATTCAAGTATAAATTTAAGGGTGTTACACTATATCAATGACATCACATATATTTATAAATGTACCTGAAAAATGTTTCTCCTGGTTTTGATGTTTGGAAGTGGAAAGCCTTTTCAAGTTAATATCTTGATAACTTAAGCTCCTTTTCATTCTCAGCCAACTTGATTTCAGTCTCTTCAAGACGCGTTTTTTGAATCTTTTAAGTTGTTTTCCTGGTCTGCCAACTTGAAATCAACTTCTTCAAGACGGATTCTTCATTACTTCAACCCTTCTTCAGGTTCTGTCAAATTGATTTCATACTATTGAAGCCACTTTCTTGACACCTTAGACTCATTTTCTCAGTCATATAACTAAGATTCAGCCTTTTCAAGCTGCTTTCTTGACTGCCTACTTTATTTTTAACACCACCATCAATGATCCATACCTAAATACTGTAAACATTTAAAAGTGAAAAATGATTAGATGACTAATCTTTTGGTAAATGCACACATAAAATCTACATCGTTTTAATTAGGAAATCATATTATTAATGATATAATATAACTTTGTAATCATATGAGACAGCTAATCATATATAAGATAGCATTGACTTCTGGAAAAAGTGCCTAAGGTCAATCCGACCCGACCAGTTTCAACTTGTACAGATTATTACCTTAATTCTAATGAACCGGTACCGATAAAATACCGAATTTGAATTTCAAATACGGGTACCGTACCGCATATTTCGGTACCGGTACCCACTTTTGACGAATTTCGGTACCGGTTCGGTTCGGTACGATACCGATACCACGCTCATCCCTACATTAGATTGATCCCCTACATAAACCAACTAAAAAAGAATAAAAAATAAAAATAATTAAAACGACCGAAAAGAAACCAAACTCAAGATTAACATCAACACTCCTTAGACTCTAGGACACATACCCTCATTATATTAACTGTTTCCATTAGCATTTAACTTACAGATTCAACTTAAATAAATCCCTCCTCAAACTCTCTTTTACTACCTATGTCAATGACATTGCATATATTTATAATTGTACCTGAAAAATCCGTTAACTGGTTTTGATGTTCGGAAGTGGAAAGCCTTTTCAAGTTGATATCTTGATAACTTAAGCTCCTTTTCATTCTCAGCTAACTTGATTTCAGTCTCTTCGATATGGGTTTATGAATCTTTTAAGTTGTTTTCATGGTCTGCCAACTTGAAATCAGCTTCTTCAAGACGGATTCTTCATTCCTTCAACCCGTCTTCATGTTCCGCCAAATTGATTTCAGACTCTTGAAGCCACTTTCTTTACGCCTTAGACTCATTTTCTCAGTTATATAACTAAGATTCAGCCTCTTCAAGCTGCTTTCTTGACTGCCTACTTGATTTTTAACACCACTATCAATGAACCATACCTAAATACTGTAAACATTTAAAAGTGAAACATGATTAGATGTCTAACCTTTTGGTAAATGTACACATAAAACCTACATCGTTTTAATTAGGAAATCATATTATTAGTGATATAATGTAACTTTGTAATCATATGAGACAGCTAATCATATATAAGATAGCATTGACTTCTGGACAAAGTGCCTAAGGTCAATCCAACCCGACCAGTTTCAACCTGTACAAATTATTAACTTAATTCTAATGAACAACTTTTCTTCGTTGGTTGGGAACTATTATACCATGTCTGCTTGCACGAGAAGTGGGGCATGAGATCACGCCAATAACTATTGGTAGATAACATATAGGAATCATTATACTAGTAGATTATCATTTATCAGCATAGTTCACAAGTGGAGAAGATTGACTTTACCAGAGTCAATTGGTGCAACATGTCCTATAGCCGATTCCCCCAAATTTGGATCTAACACCTCTTCAAAACAACAAAAAAACATCAATGAAATCTAAAAATGATATGATCTCGGTAATTTCATAAACGGCTTTGGTAAGCATACGCCCTCCACTTTTGCGTGTCGTACCTTTTTTCAAGTTATTAAATCACTAATATTCCCACTGTTTCACACTAAAAACAATAAAAGAATTGAATATTAACATGTGGGCTGTTTTCAATGTTGGCTTAGTTTTGAGGTAAAAAAATGGTAAATGTTGTTTATGATTGGTATCAATGTTGTTTTTGATTGGTTTTTGTGGTGAAGTTATGTATATTATTGGTTTCGGATTGGATTATGATCACTAAGTAATATAACAATTCAGTTGGGAAATAGTTGAGATCATATTGTAACATTTATGAGGAAATTGATTTGTGAATGAGTTTGGATAAACGTACCCCACCTATGAATTGTTAGTTGCAAATATGAATCATCACAAATAAGACTTTCCTTGTTGATGAGAAAACCTGGCATCAAATATATTACAACACATGCTTGATATCTTTTATCATGTTGTTCGAATAGGGTTATCTAAGAAGCAATCAAATCAAAATAGATGAAAGCATCACTATATACAACAAATAATACAACTATAACCAGTAATAATACATCGTATGCAGGGCGTCTGCAAAGAATAAAATATAGTGTTCTGAGGCAAAAGAGAAAGCGAAAAATAAGATAAAAAAGGAAACTTATCAAAACCCTACTACCCTAAAATCAGGTTGTTATATAACAAAGATCAAGGCTTTCAAACCATACAAAAATCGAGATGAGAGTGATTTACCCAAATTCATAGATCTCAAATCGATGCCTCCAAACACATTCAGTTTATGGAAAACTGAATACGAAAAAGCAAACTCAAATCGAGAAATAAACTAAATAAATGAGTTTCAATTCAACAATAAAATAAGCTTTATGTAATGTGGCTCTGGCTCCTCATGCTATGATCCCTCTTTCACAGACTGATAATTGTATACACTATTTAGGAAAAAAATATACGTATCAACATAACAGTACAAATCTTCAATAAACCAAGTGCAACATCTGAAACCAAAACAATGATATCTACCAACCTATTGCAATACAGATCTGAATTTCACCCAAATAGTGAAAGAAAAAAAATAACCCTAACTTGTAAATTGAACAAACAGAAACCCTAAATTCCCAAATCACATAAAACCAACACGCAAACAAAAATAACAATTCAAACACACATAGTTAAATTCACAATCGAACAAAAATATGGACGTAGGAATCGTAAATCAACATTGAACGTACATTAAACACCATTCTTCAGTCGCTAGCCCTCTTTCCTTTACAAAATCGATACCCATCATGAAGCATTAACCTATGCTTACCATTAACATCTATGAATGATAATCACGATTAAACATAAACTAAACACAAATCACGAAAGAATGTTAGTTTAAAGTATTAAAGATGAAGAGAAAAACAAACCTGCTGCTTAGTTTCCTGTAGTTGAAAGTCACTAGGCCTGATTGAAGAATTAGGGTTTCTCAATTGTAGAGCGACTAAGATCTATGGTTTGTGAGTTGCACCATAAGATACGATTGAAAGATTATAATCATTATGGAAAGTCCAATTTGATTGAAAATCTTGTGATTTATGAGGAGCGATTGTAAGACCCTTACATTAATACTTAATAACTCATATAAAATATTGAGCATTTATATACCAAAAATGCCGTTTCATAAAAACATCATCGTAATATAAAGTTCAAAACATTTAAACTATGTTTACAAAAGTTTTACACGAGTTCTTAATAACAAAAGAAACCACTATTGATGCGGAAACTTCATTTTAGTGTGTGTTCGGTTCTTTCGCAAGCTTGATCGCCATCCCAAAAGTGCAACTGATCACCTATAAACCAAACCATCATAAAAGTTAGTTATGATAGTTTTAAAACATGTTTAAACAAGCTCATGACCCAAAACCAGCAAGAAAACAACTTTTGCTAGTTCCGTTAACCGTCGCGTAGCTTGACGAGATCATAACTCAGCCTTCGCGTGATGCGAAGGCCTTGGCGGGGCGCGACGGCAAGTGGTGCCACCCGTCGCGTAACGCGACAGCCCCATTTGCACAGAAAGTTTCTAGCAGAAATTCTGCATTTGCCCAGCTATGCCATGTTTCATTCAAACACTCCTAATTTACACAATTTATGTCCGATTTACACGAAACTCATTTCTAAACGATCGTAACACATAGACTTGTGTATTTAACTTCTCGGGTTCGCAACATTCTTGATTTATAAGCTTACAACTTACAAATTCATTATAAAATTATTCGACCCGTTATGTTTTAACATCAAACTTGTCTAATTACTTACAATTTCATACTAACATCCTAACTATGAATGTTACCTAGTACCCGGGCTTCAATCATGAGGCTTACGTGCCCGTTATCAATCATGTATTATGTTTATTTGACCCATTCAACTACAACTAGTTGAACATACTTAACACAATTTCCATATACGGAATTGTGCATATTTAGTCGTACTCAACACCTGAGTTTTCGACTTTTAATCCGCGTTCCTGATTCTCGGATAATGCGTATAATGACTTTTTACCCATAACTGGGTAGTATTTCGGAGTTATTAACTATGCAACCTTCCCGGTTTACATCAATACTGCAATTTGACCCATTCGGTCTTCTTAGCGACGTCCATCGCTTTTATATAACTAAAGTTTCCTTACTTTAGTTATTTTAACCCGTTTGGTTTTATTAGTGAAGTCCATCGCTTTCATATTACCAAACCTTTATCATCCGAGTCATTTTGACCCGTTTGAATATTATAGTGAAATACATCACTTCTACATTCTAACTTATCGCTAGACTCTAGTTAATCCGTTCGGTGTATTCATACAGAATCCTTCATTTTAGTATCAACCGAACTTAATAACATTTCATTTGTCATTCAACATAAATAGACATAAAAATACTAACGAAATTCTACGAAGCATTGACGTGATGTCGTGGTCACAATCAAATTTAATCCAAATACTACTAAATAGTTAGTGGTAAGTGGGTATCGAACACAGGGAGTTTGTGGAATATGTGTTATTTGAAGTGTTTATCTAAGTTAACTAAAATTAAACTAAATGCAAGTAAAGTAAATTTCAAGAGTTGATTTGATTGAATTGGTTTTAAAACTAAGATTGATAATGTAATTGCAAAAATAAAAGTTTTGGTTGTAAACAAATTAGAGACGAATGATCATCTTTAGTTTCCGGTTTGCTTTGACATTTATGTTATCATTCCACTAGAAAGAACTACATAGACATAGTTCATGTGTGATCAATTGCAGTGATGAAAGGGAACGAAGTACTCAGATTCCTTGAACGTGAGGTTGTTACCCGATGATCAATCAACCCTTACCCAAGCCTAACTATACCCATGATATCTCGATTGCCAACGGCACCAAGAACGTATGGTTTCTAATTAGTTTAACATAAGAATCAACACTTTACTAAAAATCAATCACACACCATAACAAGCAATTCAATAAAGAAAAAGATTGTTATTCTAGAAATAAGAAATTAAACATAAAGTCTCATGCAAACCTTTAACCAAAGATAGTCACAAAGTATTTAGCCACTCTTGGCTTGAAACATCATTATCCAACAAGTCTTAATCTTCGCCAAATGAAAAAACATGAACCAAAAGATTAGCGATAGTCTTCAAGCTCCCAAAAGTCCCCAAAAATCGTCTCCAAGTATTGTGTAACCGAATGGGATTGATTGGACATGAAAAGACACCATAAATCCGCATTAAAAGGTGGAAGTTACACATTTACGCAGGCCACCGTAGCTTACGGTGGCTTGGAATGGCTTACGGTGGGTTAAAACTGGCTTACGGTGACAATTTTTGTCAGTCGGCGCCTTGCCGTAGCTTACGGCAAGCTTCAACCTGAAAACTTGTTTTCAGCATAACTTTTTCGTTTCAACTCCGTTTTCTTCACCGTTTTCGCCTACGTTCTCGTAATTTCATCCTCTATCATGTGATATTATTAGTTATTCCATTCCAATATTTTATTTTTTCATTGATGCTCCAAATTCCTTCCCTTTTAAGCTCCATTTGCACCAGCACGTCCAAACAACTAGTAGTTACCAAGTTCAAACAATTAAACGTGTAAAGCATGGGACTTTAATCTTTTTAATGCACTTAAGGGTTGTCCTATGGACCACCCGTGACATCCCCACACTTACCCGTTGCTTGTCCCAAGTAACCCATTCAAAAACCATTTCAAAACCACAAGCGATCAATATGCAAACCAAGCTAAAATGTATCGTCCTTTTACTAATTTTTTATCACACCACAAGACACACCCCTCACAACAACTCTCGGTGACAAGAAATATTAGCACATTATTCTAAAACACTCAATGCACGTGTGTGATTGTGCGACAATAAGCTTGTATACAAATCAAATCTCTTCCTATCAAATATTTAGCATGCTTATGAATCAAAAGGACATTCGGGTTGTAACGGGGCTATGTGTAAAGGTAGGAAATAGTGGGATGTGAAAGTAGCTCATTGATTCGACCCGGTTTTTATTTCTACTACTAAACAAAGCAAACATCAACTATATACACAACTTCTTCAACATCTCAACTACTATTGCAACTAAATACTTCTTTTTGTATTTTTCTCATATTTTTCTCTTTTTTTCTTTTCTTTTCTTTTTTTTAATATAACACATAAAACTCAACAATATATACAAGAACATCAATAATCACAACTAAACTCCTAAACCAGGTCGTCTCAATAGGTAAGGTTTTGCAGGAAGTAGGTTTGGGTCGCAACCGAATGGTATAAGGCTCAAACATGGCTTTCTAAAGACCAAACCCCCACCCCTCACAAACCAAGCTCATATATGTAACATATGAGGTCCAACCCACCAATCCCACACTCTCACATATCTAGACGAGGCTACCTAAAAGTCCCCTATCATTTTCACAAGCATGCTAACTCTAGGATTTGGCAAGAATTCGTACACAAGTTCTATTAACACAAGCCACACACCGCCACTCAAAACAAAGAAAACATCTTTAATAATCATATGTGGCTTAAACTCTCACCAAGAAAGGACTAGAAATGGGTGTCGGTATGTCAAGTGGAACAATATAAAGTGTTCAAATTTCGACAATTTTTCGCTTGATTTCACAATTTTTTTTTAAAATTCTCAAAAATTCCCCCCATACCCACACTTGGGATACATTGTCCCAATGTATGATTTTGAGGGGAATATCGCTTTTACCCAAAAAACATTAGCTTTCGCTAATACTCTCAAACCCCAAATTTCTTTTTGTTTTTTTTATTCTATATATATAAATATTTTGCTTACTAAAACACCACCAACTTTCACAACCCATCAAACAAACACATCAAAACACCACCCAACCGCCCAACCATAAACTTAAACATGAATATATACAAAGGTGCACAAAATGAGAACAAGACACGACCTGATCAGTAAATCAGCAGTGTTGGTAGTGATTCAGCTGTAGTAATCGGACAGGAACATAAACATCTATTGGATTCGCTGATATCTCAACAGGGATGTTGCCAAACATCCCCACACTTGGGTGTCGGTATGTCAAGTGGAACAATATAAAGTGTTCAAATTTCGACAATTTTTCGCTTGATTTCACAATTTTTTTTTAAAATTCTCAAAAATTCCCCCCATACCCACACTTGGGATACATTGTCCCAATGTATGATTTTGAGGGGAATATCGCTTTTACCCAAAAAACATTAGCTTTCGCTAATACTCTCAAACCCCAAATTTCTTTTTGTTTTTTTTATTCTATATATATAAATATTTTGCTTACTAAAACACCACCAACTTTCACAACCCATCAAACAAACACATCAAAACACCACCCAACCGCCCAACCATAAACTTAAACATGAATATATACAAAGGTGCACAAAATGAGAACAAGACACGACCTGATCAGTAAATCAGCAGTGTTGGTAGTGATTCAGCTGTAGTAATCGGACAGGAACATAAACATCTATTGGATTCGCTGATATCTCAACAGGGATGTTGCCAAACATCCCCACACTTGAATCGTTGCATCCGCGAGGATGGAAATGTAGTAACCTGCCAAAACACAAACACAACACCAAAACAAAACAAAACAAAACACAAAACATAAAACACAAAACACGAATACAATACTCTACATCCTCGGGCTGCCTCCCGAGAGCGCTAAGTTTAAAGGTCTTCAGCCAGACCATACCTGATATGTGTTATGGTGGTCTCAATGCACACTTACACAAAACATTTCCAATGAATGCACGGAAATTTACATGCCATCTCCATAGGTTTGTCAGTATAATTGGCATGTTCAGACTGCACCTGCGGCCTTTGCTAATCCCCTTCATGATATGTACCCTGATGTCTTGTAGTTTCACCCTCCTCATCTTCTTCCTCGAACTCTCTTCCCCACACTTGTGATTTTGAATGCCTGATACGGGAAGAGGTTCGGTATACATATTCATCTCATCAGACTGTTCTGCCTCATAATCTGCACACGCTATCTGATCCACCAGTGACTCTTCATCCGATAAAGGACTCATTGGTGTGGTATTATCCTCCACAACCTCTTCCTTCATGTGCGAATAGTCTCTAATATCATCAGGTAATGGTGAGAGGCGTTGTTCTATTTCAATCTTCATTTTTAAATTTTGACACTTAGAAACTAAACAGCTGATTCGTTCTTCATCGGAAAGGTTCGGTGCTGATAAATACTGCTCGAGTTTGGACAAAGTTACTTCCAATATAGAAAGCTCTTTCTCCTCCTCGGTCTGATAAGTATAAACACCTTCGGGCTCAGAATACTCTTCGGGGTGACATTGTCGATATCCCTGATACGGTCTTAAGATGCGCGCATCCATCATTTTTTTATTCCAATACTTTGGGTTTTCTGAATACACCGAGCACACTTCATAATCATAAGTGTGATCGCGACCGCAACAAAAACATAGACCATCCGTCCTTGTCTCATAATAAACATCCTCGTCCCGATCATATCCATCCGAGTAATAATCATCCTCCATTTCTGATTCATAATCATCAACGTATGATGGAGGTAGAAGCTGTGAAACATAAGACACCGGTTTTCCATGTGCCCTCCTATAGTGGGCCTCATGGCAACCGATACACGGATGACGTGGACCCCCGCACAATATACACGTAGAGAAGCTAAAATCTGTGTAATGCATTGTCATCCTGCACAACACAACACAACACAACTCAACTACCATGTGTAAATCAAGAACATAAAAGGAAATCTTTTTAGGTTTTTAATTATTTATTTTTTTTTACTTTTTTTTAATTTTCAAAACTAATACACAAAATAAACACACGTTGCGCACTACTCCCCGGCAACGGCGCCAAAAGTTGACGTGATGTCGTGGTCACAATCAAATTTAATCCAAATACTACTAAATAGTTAGTGGTAAGTGGGTATCGAACACATGGAGTTTGTGGAATATGTGTTATTTGAAGTGTTTATCTAAGTTAACTAAAATTAAACTAAATGCAAGTAAAGTAAATTTCAAGAGTTGATTTGATTGAATTGGTTTTAAAACTAAGATTGATAATGTAATTGCAAAAATAAAAGTTTTGGTTGTAAACAAATTAGAGACGAATGACCATCTTTAGTTTCCGGTTTGCTTTGACATTTATGCTATCATTCCACTAGAAAGAACTTCATAGACATAGTTCATGTGTGATCAATTGCAGTGATGAAAGGGAACGAAGTACTCAGATTCCTAGAACGTGAGGTTGTTACCCGATGATCAATCAACCCTTACCCAAGCCTAACTATACCCATGATATCTCGATTGCCAACGGCACCAAGAACGTATGGTTTCTAATTAGTTTAACATAAGAATCAACACTTTACTAACAACCAATCACACACCATAACAAGCAATTCAATAAAGAAAAAGATTGTTATTCTAGAAATAAGAAATTAAACATAAAGTCTCATGCAAACCTTTAACCAAAGATAGTCACAAAGTATTTAGCCACTCTTGGCTTGAAACATCATTATCCAACAAGTCTTAATCTTCCCCAAATGAAAAAACATGAACCACAAGATTAGAGATAGTCTTCAAGCTCCCAAAAGTCCCCAAAAATCGTCTCCAAGTATTGTGTAACCGAATGGGATTGATTGGACATGAAAAGACACCATAAATCCGCATTAAAAGGTGGAAGTTACACATTTACGCAGGTCAGCGCCGTAAGCTACGGTGGCCACCGTAGCTTACGGTGGGTTAAAACTGGCTTACGGTGACAATTTTTGTCAGTCGGCGCCGTAAGCTACGGCCGTTGCCGTAGCTTACGGCAAGCTTCAACCTGAAAACTTGTTTTCAACATAACTTTTTCGTTTCAAGTCCGTTTTCTTCACCGTTTTCGCCTACATTCTCGTAATTTCATCCTCTATCATGTGATATTATTAGTTCTTCCATTCCAATATTTTATTTTTTCATTGATGCTCCAAATTCCTTCCCTTTTAAGCTCCATTTGCACCTGCACGTCCAAACAACTAGTAGTTACCAAGTTGAAACAATTAAACGTGTAAAGCATGAGATTTTAATCTTTTTAATGCAATTAAGGGTTGTCCTACGGACCACCTGTCAAGCATATAGCCGCGTACCTTTAAAGCTTTCCCTTAAGCGAGTATCCGTTCCGCCTTGACCACTCGACGATTCGCCCAATTTGCCTATAAAATTCAATTCGAATTTATCATTTAGAATTCATTTTACAATATTTCACGCGCAATGCGTCTAACTAGTCAATTAAGCGATCCTTTTATATTTTTCAATATTTCAAGATCATTTAGATATTTTGTCGAACATCTTATGGGTGAGATTATTTTACTAACATTATCAGGCTCATGATTAATAAGTTAACCATGTTTAATTATCATTTTCAAAAATAATAAGTCTAGTATGCTTAAACAACACCTAGAGTTGTATCATAACAATCAAATAACACCAATTCATCATTATAATTCAAGTGTTTATTCTTTTATTCATAAAACCCATATAGCACATATATGGTTAATCATCAATTCACAAAGTTATGACACAAAATCACTAAATTCTTATCTAGGGTTTGTTCCTAGACTTGTAATCATATCAATTTTGCCATAACATCAAACATTCATTAAAGAATTTCATGTATGAGAGTTCATGACAAATCAAAACATCACCTAATATCAAAATTGAACATACCTTGTGATCTCCTAACTATAGTGATCACGAATTTAGCTTGGAATTGATTTCAAATCTGTTTCTTTCTTTGATTTTGAGAGGATTTGGTGAATTTAGGGTTTTAAGAGAAGAACTTTGTTTGCTCTGGGTTTTGGTCGAACAGAAGCACACACACAAGTGTGTGTTTTTACGTTTAGTTTCTATTTATTAAATTTGTTTCAAGTTTGCCCCTTTTTAGTCCCTCTACTTTTAAGATTTGTAAAATGGGTTTGAATCCCTTGATTCTTTATCATTTAATAACATCCAATTAACTAGGTTAAATATCCTATAATTAATTATACATGTATACACATACATATAATTTAATATTTTTGGGTATAGGCATCTCATTTCTTCTTCGAGCTCCCAAGTGGTGTCCGATCCCCTCCGATGTTCCCATTTGACATTCACTTGGTCGATTTCTTTATTCCTTAAGCCTTTGACTTTCCGGTCAAGAATTTCAATAGGCTTTAGGACATAGTTCAGTTTATCGTCGACTTCAATGTCGTCGTAGCTTATATAAGTCGTTTCATCAGCTAGACACTTTCGAAGATGCGATACTGGGAAAGTGCTATGTATACCGTCAACTCCTCCGGTAGTTCAAGTCGGTAGGCTTCTTTACCCACACGTTCAATGATTTTAAATGTTCCTATAAACCTTGGGCTCAACTTCCCTTTTTTTCGGAATCGAATGATCCCCTTGCATGGAGATACCTTCAGCATGACCCTATCACCAACTTGAAACTCGATTGGTCTTCGTCTTTTATCAGCGTAAGACTTCTGTCTGTCTTGGGCAGCTTTCAAATAAGCCCAGACCACTTCAATTTTCCCATTAGTGGTTCTGACTACATCTTCGTGGGCAAGTTCACGAGGACCCTCTTCACCCCAACATACCGGGGTTCGACATTTTCTGCCATAAAGCATTTTGTACGGAGCCATTCCAATGCTTGAATGGTAACTGTTGTTATACGAAAATTCAACTAGTGGTAAATAGACATCCCAGCTACCGCCAAACTCAATGATACATGCCCGTAGCATGTCTTCGAGAGTTTGAAGGGTTCTTTCGCTTTGCCCGTCTGTCTGAGGATGGTATGCGGTACTAATAAACAACTTAGTACTCATATGCTCTTGAAAATCACGCCAAAAGTTTGAAGTAAACCGAGTATCTCTATCAGACACGATGGATACCGTGTAACACCCTGCATTTTGAGACTTTTAACTTTTGGTAAGTTTAGTCCTTGTGATGCTTAATGATACTTATTTGAGACTTAAACTATGTGAAACTTTTACTCTATGATACTTTTGTGATAATTTATGCATGAACAAGTACGAATCTTGACTCTTATGATACTTCGAATCTTGACTCTTGTGATACCAGACTCTTGTGATACTTTGAAACTTGACTCTAGAAACTTGACACCTGTTATGCTTGATACTTATTAAACAAGAGACTTTGATACTTGATACTTATGGAACGAGAAACTTTGATTCTTTATTGAATGAGAAACTTTGATACTTTATTTATACTTATTGAGCGAGAAAAAACTTTGATACCTTATGGATGCTTGTTGAACGAGAAACTGATACTATGATAAACTAGCTTGAACACAAACTTGAGACACGGAAACTTTGTGTTATTTATATTATATCACCATAGTAAAGGTTACTCAAAATAATACGCAACGCAACGCAACGCTTAATCTAGCTCGCAAAATGAACCAAAAATTGGAATACTAGCAAACGAGTCTCGGCTGTCCGAATGGACATCCGATTGGATGACCATCCGATCGGATGACCATTCGACCGAATAGCCATCCGACCCATTGCGCACTTACACCGCCTTAGCTGTCAACATCACCTATAAATAGACCCCTTGAACTCTCATTCTCACCTTTCACTCTCTGCCATCCGACCACACGCACTCTCAGTCATTTTAAGCAAGATTCAAGGCAAATTGTAAGTATTCTTCCCCGATTCTTGTACAACTTTTATCAATTATCACTTCTACACAAGATTCTTCATCAAAATCACACAAACACTTCAATACTTACATGAAAATCGACTAATTTTGGGTCTCTTGGAGGTGGTTTCCACTCAGAAGTTAGTACAAACTATTGTGGAGCACCATGTAAGCAAGAACAGCCCTAGATCTAACAGATTTTCACAACTTTTTATACAAAAACTTAAGAATCTCACACCTTTACATGAGATCTGATGGAATTTCACATGGTTTCTGGCTTAGATCTGATGAACATCACGTTTTACAACTACTTTTCGGACTTTTCTTCGATTTTTATACATAACATGGGTAAAATCAGACTCAAACCAACTTCCGGCTCGTACCTTAGCCGAAAGCCGGCTTGAAAACTGATTTCCACCGGAAAACGGGCCGGTTGACGGGTCCAAACATGAAACCTCACTGTAAGCAGTTCATCGGTTCGAGCAAGGGTGGTTCCCAGCCGACTGAACTAGCTGGGTTTGGAACGTTTCCGTTGTTTGACACGTCGTTTCACCATCTCCGCTAATTCGAAACTTAGAAAATTTCACGAAACTTCTCACACTGATCGTCTGTCTGAATGGCCATCCGATCGGATAACCATTTGTCCAGATGATCTGATTATCATGACATTTGTTTGTTTTACAGGACACTATGATCACAACGTTTGAAACATTATCAGTTCACAAACACCAACTGTTCGAATGGCCATCTGTCCGGATGACCTTCCGATCGGATGGAGTCCATCTGTTCGAATGGTCATCCGACCGGATCACCATCCATGCAGATGACCATCCGTCCGGATGACCATCCGCTCAGGTATTCAGTCAGACACTTTTACTCGATTTTCGCACCATTCGACACTCTGTTCCCAACCGGATCCGCACTTAGAGGACTTGTGCTCTGTTCCCCGCACGCAGGCTGATCCAGCGCTCCCTTCGATCCAATCTAACAGTGTTTGGTTCTAAGCACCCGCTGTGAGTATACTCGATCCCTTTTTGTTTTAAACACTTTTGGGATGCAACATGTATTCTATATATCAAGACACTTGACACTTGAAACTTGAAACATATTTGGAAACATACTCTATCCTCATTAAACATGAAACTTGAAACTTGAGACTTTTTATGTTATGTGAACGTTTAATCTTTGTGTGTAGTTCCACCTTAACAATGGTAGCGCTATAGGGCTAATGCACCTCCCTGTTAGTCTTTGGGGTATTGTTAAGATGAGACATTTAACCTCCCGTTAGTCTTTGGTGTAACACCCGTCTCTTATTACACCGATTATAATATTAAATACGCATTTTATGTGAAAATGCGACCTTTTAAAACTTTTTCAAATTAACGTTCATACATAATTAAAGTACTCAAATTATAGTAACAAGTGTTTACAATTTCATTTTTAAACTAGAATAAAATAAGTCAATTGCGGAAGCTTCAAAGACATTTGTTCGGTTCTTCATATTCGCTTGATCTTCATCCGGGAATCATAGACGTTCACCTATGATCAAAACCAACTTAAGAGTTAGTTTTGATAGCTTATAAACATGTATAAACAAGTTCCATAAACATACAAACAAAATAAAAAAAAAATTCAGAATTTTGCCTCTCGCGCCACGCGAGAGGCTCCTTCTTTTCCTTCGCGTGCCGCGACGACACCTGCGTGTCACGCCCGGTGCCCGGTTCTCCTTCGCGTGCCGCGGGGGAGATCGTTTTCCAGCAGGTCCGTATCTGGGACTTGCATTTCTGCCAGCTATGTTTATTTCTCAAAAATCAAACTTTCAAAGGCCATAACTTTGGATCTAGAAGTCCGTTTTACGTGATTCTTTTTCCTACGCGTTCGAAATTTAATTCTCCATCTTATAGAGATAAAACCTGATATTCAACTACTTCAAAAATTCAGATTTCAAGCTCTCGGCTAGAAATTCCTTTTTAACACTTTTGACCCGTTTCATGATTCATTAAACCACTTTTGTTTAAATCATTATAAATTTTTGAGATATTCATTATCTCAAAACAATTAACTCGTGAGTTCAAAACTTTCGTACATTATGCAACTAAAGGTTGAGTTATGCGCAAAACTTCATTTTGACCAGTTGAAGGGATTTACCATTAACTTTAAATTTCACTCTCTCCTTTCACCCATCATTTTACTACATTAAGGTATCTACCTATACTTCGTAATCTTAATGCAAATTCCTAAACAACCCATATGGGTCGTTTGCCCAATTCACCCATTAAGGGCTTTTTGGTTAATTTTAGTCCTTCAATTTACGACGAAGGACTTTCGCTAATATTTGACCAAAAATATCGCTTTTAACAATAATTCTAAATATGCGTACCTGGATCGAGTCATAGGATTGACCCATTTAAATATCTTTCACTATTAATTTCTAATTAATACCAACGCGAACCGTATGATATTTCCTGTAATCACAAAACTCAACAAGCGATCAACAATTAATATTGTCAAATGATTTTACCAATGTCATTTGACCCGTTTAGTCCGAACGACCACTTTCCATTATGAGATGATGTCTAATTACTATCTAGCCCTTTTACCCATTCCGGTTTAAACCATAACATAATTTTTCAAAATTCATTATTAGTTCATCGTTACATGACTAATTTACCAATTTATCCTTTTTGCCATTTTTTTTATGGTTTCTCACCATTTTCACTTGTTCCGACTCATATTATTTACGTCGGAACATTATAATTCTATTACTATTTTTTCTTTATTCATTTTCAATACACACAACTGATGTATACTATAAAAAGGGTGTAAGCTCTTACTTACCTTGCATCCGAAACACGCTTTTCCTTCACACTTGATTCGTTTGACCCGCTTCCTTTCCAAGCCTCCACCTAGCTTGTCAAGCGTCAAACTATCATCATAATTCGTAAGACGGTTAGATTAGTCATCATTAATTATGACCATTCCATCTTACGAATTTTAAATCAAAATTTACCATTTGATTTCATTTTGGTCAGTTTGACTTTTAAAGGTCAAACTGCCCATTAGCATAAGTGATTATACTATGAAACTCGACAATTCATTTAAGCACTTTGTCAAGTATCGATAGGCATTATTCTTACGCTACCGTTTTAACTACTTTTCAAGCCTAAGTTCATGCTATTGTTAACACCAATTCAACTTAGCTCTCGATTATCAAAGCTAATTATTCATTTGTTAAGCAAGAACTAAAGGTTTCTATCTACATGTAAAACCCGTTTCATCATAGCATTAGACATTCATCCGAACATCTAATATAATCAAGTTCTACATATTAATTAGTAGACATCATGATTCCAAACACCTATTTATATGACCAAAATCACTAATTTCATCATAATATACAAAACCCATCTCAAGTCACCTATGAGCATTCACTCGAACTTATAAATTGTTCAAGTGTTTTGCTCCAACTATCAAATATGATGATTCTAAGCACATGCATATCATCATCTTTACTATTTAGCCAAAACCCACTTGGCTCATACTTGATTAATTGACTAATCACTAGTTTATAGCACAATTCTACAAGTTTGCATCTAGGGTTTGTTCCTAGACATAGATTCAACCCAATATCACTCATATATACAACACTCATCACAGAAATTTCGATTTTGGTGTTCATCATAAATTCAAAACATTACCAAATTACAAAATTTGACATACCTTGTGATCTCCTAGCTTAGGTGGTCACGAATTTAGTTAAAGCCCCAATTCTTAGCTTGATTTCCCCTTTGATTTTGAGTAATTTTGATGGGTTTAGGGTTTGAAAATAAACTCCTTCTTGTCTCTGTGTTTTTTGTCGACCAAAACGCACACAAAGTGTGTGTTTTTGAGCTAATTTTCATTATTAATAATTTCACTTTCAAACTTGACCATTTTAGTCCTCTAATTCATATTTATAAAAGAAGGTTAACTTAGTCAAGTTTTCTTTTTCATTTTAAAATCACATAACTAACTAGGTTAATATTCCTAGTTACCTAGTGGGTTCGGGGAAGTTATAACCCGTTTCATTTTAAGTCCCGTTAACTCGGGCTTCTTATAAACTTTGTTTTCTCAAAGCGTTTATTCTTTTTTTTATTAATATAGGATTATTTATTTAAATCTTAATATTTACTGGGTTAATTTTACCACTAACGATATTTTACCCGTTCATTATTTTTAACGTGGTTTGATTACCAAACCCGTTTTCGGGGTGTTACAAGTCTACCCCCTTAAAGAGGTTACGTCCTCGAAACCTTATTTGCGTAGTTCATTTGTTTAAATAAAACGAACTTGGTTTCATTTTTAAAGCATTCGTTCTTTTTTATCAATATTTTGTCATCCGTATTGACATGTGTGTCTTTAATGTGTAAGTCCTTACGAACCGTAACTGTCATCTTATATTTCTTATTTTTGTCGCCTATTTGACCGAATTGTCACTTGACCACTCTTTCGCGTTAGTCTGTTCACATGTTTATTCCGCACTTGTCTTATATTAACAAGCGCTTTGTATTTGTAATAACATTATCTTGACTTTGAATAGTTTTTAGCGGCTAGACTAATTAGTCGCCGTCACTTCATACTCCGTCACCCGGGTATACTATTTTGCCATCACCGGCCTTATGTGTATTTAATATTTTCTAAACCACCTCATACTACTTATGTTTGTTAAAACGTTTGCTTTTGACTAAAACTAACTTTTAGTTAACATTTTAACTTATGTCAATTACTCTCATCGGGGAATTGATGACCTAAGATTTATTCCTTTCATTATTATTTTACGCGGGGAATCATAACTAGTTCCCACGCTTTACATTATCGACCCGTAGGTTCCTTCACCTGGCCTTGTAGGTTATTTTATTATATCTCTACCCTTTTAAGGTGTGTCCCCAACAGTTTGTTTCTTTGTGATAGTGACCCGAGGGTTATTCTGGTCCCGTAGACCTTAACACTTCTTACAATCCTGAGGGTTGTGATGATCCCGTAGATTCATCTTTTACCCATATTGTACTAAAATATACTTTCGGTGTCAATGCGCCCCTTTTTATGTTGAGAATTGTTTATTTTTGCTTTCGCATTTCATTTGACCTTGACGGTAGTCTAAGGCTACATTCGTTTTTATTCGGATTATCCTTCCGACTCTATGACTTCTTACGTCATTTACGCGTCGGTTTGTTCTACACTTACCGTTTCTCGGTTCGTACTTATAATTCTTTACGACCCGTTACTCGGATTCTTCGTCTTAATACTTTAACATTCTTATTTCACTAGTTTGCGTTTTTCCTTTCTATATTCCTATACGACCCCCATCACTTAGATTCATTAATATTTTGCGCTCCCATTTATTCGGTTGGCGCTTCCTTACCTTTTTAAGCGTTATTCTTTATTTATTCTTGTTTGACTTGTTCGTGTGACACTTCATCACTTATGAATGTCAAACTTCATTTGTATTCAACCCGTTCATCTTCGAGATAGTTGAATCGTAATTATCAAAATTTACGTTTGCAAAAATCTTGTCATTTTTTTTGTCATAACTCACAATCCGAGTCTTTTGAATTTCTATTTCGCATTCCCGTCTCTTGGTTTACGCATACTTTCAAAATCCTACCCATCTATCGGGTATTTTACCGAAGTTATTATTTAAGGCAACCGTCCCGGTATGTATTAAGACTTCGTTTTAATTTATTTAGTCGTCTAAGCGAAATCCATCGCTTTTATTCAATCAAGTCCTTTATTTATTTTTTTTAATTCGTTTGACTTGTCCGTTTGAATTTCATCACTTGTGACAGTCAAACTTTTATCCCTATGCCTTAGCATTCCTATTAGTCGGTCTGTGTTTTCATTCACTTTGTTCTTTATCCCTTCTCTCGGGCTCGTTATTCTAACGTAATACGCTTCCGTCATCTGACTTGCTTTTACGTTTATTATTAAACATTTTGCTTATTTTATCCTTTTGGGTACCCTTTTTAAATTGTCCCATTCACCCCGTCCTTATTACACCGGACGTAAATGCGTCCATCATAAAAAGTTCATGGTATCATGTGTTCACTACTTACTTGGCCAGAGTAAGCGGTCAACACATGACACGCATGACCTTTTCATAATTTTCACATCACGCCCTATGTAAGTAACGTCTCTGTTTATTTCATATATCTGATTTTATTTAGTAAAACTATATTTATTTGCTAAACAACAATCATTAGTTTTTACCAGTTAATGTAATCACATTTGTTAATCTGAACATTTGTTAATATAATCACATTTGTTAATGTGAAAACTATAAATTATTTTCTCTTCTATCAAACTATTATATAATCACATTTGTTAATGTGAACATTACTATTCTCAATAGTATCCGTATTGAGAATATATACTTGGATAGTTACTTCCGTCCAAGTTTCAACATAGACTAGTTTCGTTATTGTTTTGTTATTCATCACCGTGAATAACACTTATTTCTACTTAATTGCTCTTGGAAACTTCATCCTGAATAGATGTCTTATTCAGGTTTTCCAAGTTTTATTCTACGTATGCAATAGTCATTCTCTACGTGTTTGTTACATAATGCTATTGTGCGACTAAATTTAAAACGTGCACCTGGTAATACTTGCCCTAACGGGGTTTCCTTGCCATTAACCTTGTTCGCGGTCGTTACGCGATTTAGGTCCTTAGTGAGCATGCTCAGCTTGTCATACTTCGGATCATTCTTTTGTCAAATCCACAATTTGTTACATTCCCGATATCTTCAGATGCGAGTGTCCTTTCAAATAAAACATTTACAAAGATTAGTTACGTCAATATCAATAAATGCCCGAATTATAATACAAGGCTTTCTACTATACGTGTCAACACACGTAATTTCGTTAACTATATCAATCATTTTAATTGGAGTAACGTGTATTACACAATAACCCTATGTGTTGTTCACAACAATTTAATTATACTAAACCATTACTATATACATGTACTTACCAGATTTGCGATCAAGCCTCGAACCGAACACACTTTACTCTTTAACCATGAGCTCTACTTACCAACTTGTAACACTCGTCTCTTATTACACCGATTATAATATTAAATACGCATTTTATGTGAAAATGCGTGATGTACGTGAAGTGTGTTATGGTTTTAATGTTTATTTTAAGCCCTTTTACACTTTCTTTAGCCAAGTTTTAAATTTATAAAACACGATATTTACTAACACTAAACACACATATGGGCAAGTGCACCCATCGTGAGCGTAGTATAGTGTTGGTAAGATACCGAGGTCATCCAAGGACACAAGAGCTTTTAGTACCGGTTTATCCTCAACATCCAATCAAATCAAAATGTTTAGAAAAAAGGTTTTAAACTAAGAAAAATAAAAACTAACAAAAATGCTGAAAATAAAATAAAAAGAAAAACAGATAGACAAGATGAATCACTTGGCTCCGACTCGTGTATAGTGTAACCTTTGATTATATCCGCACTTTTGCACTTTTTAAGAGATTATCTTAGTTATTGTAGTAGGCCCCTCTTTTGAAGGCGACGTTACCCTCAACCCAGTAGTTTGAGTCAGCAAGGATACAATCCTAAAGGGTCGGATTATTGAAAGATAATTAATTAAGTTATTAATGCATATTATGGTAGGCCCCTCTTTTGAAGGTGACGTTACCCTCGGCTAAGTAGTCTGAATCAGCAGGGATACAGTCCTATGTAGCCGGATTAAAGTATTAATAGTAGCTTACATATGAGGGGATCAAAGAGTTTGGACCCCCGCCATCCAATACCGTTAAGTATTGAAGGAGGTCCTACTAAATTTGACCCAGGTCCTTGCAGGATCTATACACTGAACAAGGCAAGACTTTTACCAAACCGTTCCCTTAACCCCTGACCAGGTAGCCAACATACCTCCATATAGACAGTGGAGATATGAATGGTGAAAATCTTTTATTTTATATAGACAGTAAAATAATGCCAAGAAACCACGGACAAACGATAAGGAAAAATCACCTTCAACATAAGAAACTAGTTATTAAAGTCATTAATACATAACCAAGTAAAAAGTGCGAAAAGATTAAAAATAAAAAGTATTACACTAGACACTTTGTCTTCACCAAGTGATGTAAGAGACTTAGGAAAACATGGCCTTGATTGTCAAGAACTCTTACGATCAATCTTGGATCCCGAGACGACTCACACACTCTATGATGGACAATGGATGATGGTGGTGGATGATGGTGTTATGGTGGTGGTGGGTGAAGTGTGAGAGAGGTGGTGTGCCAAGGGATGGTTTGAGCTTGAGCCAAGCACTCCTATTTATAGGATGAACAGAAGCTCGGGCACGGCCCCGTGTCCAGTGGGCACGGCCCCGTGTCCACATCCTTCTCTGTCTTCATTAATTGCTCTTGTCTGTATTAGTTGACCACGACCCCGTGTCCGCTGGGCACGACCCCGTGTGTAGAAGCATATCTGTACTATCAAGATTTGCCTGGATTCTGCGAATCTTATAGTTGACCACGGCCTCGTGTCCGCTGAGCACGGCCTCGTGTCCACTGAGCACGGCCTCGTGTCCGCTGAGCACGGCCCCGTGGTGGGCGATGGAAGCTTCTACAACTTTGTCTTTTATGCTAACACTTGGGCACGCCCCCGTGCTCATTGAGCATGGGGCGTGTTCAGCCTTCCGTTCTCTTGATTTGCTTAGGAAGATGCTGTCGTGGGGTCGGGCATGTCACGTTTGTTCCTTTTCTTGTATTTATGTTAGATTTAGCTGCCTTTTTGCTTCTTTTGTTAATTTGAACTTATTTAATCCTGAAAATACAAAAGGAAGACATAAGCACACTTTTTCCAACATTAGTACTAAAAAAGGGTTAGTTTTATGTCACAATTGATGTAATTTATATGTTGCATTTTGCACACATCAATGCGACCTTTAAAACTTTGTCAAATTAACGTTCAAACATAATTAAAGTACTCAAATTATAGTAACAAGTGTACAATTACATTTTTAAACTAGAATAAAATAAGTCAATTGCGGAAGCTTCAAAGACATGTGTGACAGGTGGTCTGTAGGACAACCCTTAAGGCCTTTAAATAGACTAAAATCCCATACTTTGTCTGGTTATTTGCTTGAATTTGGTAATCACAAGATGTTGATGTTGCAGGTGTTAAAATGCCCTAAGATGTGGGATTTAGGAAGTTTGGACGGATGTGGGAAGTTGGCATCATCAGGATATGAAGAAATCAAGTCTTGTTGGAGAAACAATGAAGAAAACATCACTCAGTGCCGTAACCTACGGATGCTGCCGTAGGCTACGGCACCCCATATGTGCCAAACTTCCTTGTTGTACGACAGTATAGACCCGCCGTAAAGATTTGGAGCTCGCCGTAAGCTACGGTGAGCACCGTAGCTTATGGCACTGTGTTTGACCATCGTTGACTGCTGACCGCCGTAAGCTACGGCGGCTGCCGTAGCTTACGGCGCCGACCTTGCCCAATTTGTAACTTCCACATTAAATTGCCATTTCATGGTTTTTTATGGGTGGCTTGTCATTGGTTTCGGTTACACAACACTTGTGAACGAATTTTGGAGCATCTTAGAGACTTGGGAGTTTGAAGAACACTTGTGAATTTCTAGTTTTTATGTTGGTGATTCCTATGAACAATAATACTTTTGCTATGATGTTGTTTCAAGCCATGAGTGGCTAAGTACTCTATGATCATCTTTGGCGGAAGGTTTTGTAAGACTTTATGCTTGAATTTCGTATTTCTAGAATAACAATTCCTTTCTTTATTGAATTGCTTGTTATGGTGTGTGATTGATTACTAGTAAATTGTTGATTCTTGTGCTAGACAAATTAGAAACCATACGTTCTTGGTGCCGTTGGCAATCGAGATATCATGGGTATAGTTAGGCTTGGGTAAGGGTTATTGGTCATCGGGTAACAACCTCACGTTCTAGGAATCCGAGTACTTAGTTCCCTTTCATCACTGCAATTAATCACATATGAACTATGTCTATGTAGTTCTTTCTAGTGGAATGATAGCATAAATGTCAAAGAAAAACCGAAAAATGAAGACGATCATTTGTCTCTAATTTGTTTACAACCAAAACTTTTCTCTTGCAATTTAATTAGTTAATTTTAGTTTTAAAACCAATCCAATCAAAACAACTCTTGAATTTTATTTTATTTGCAATTAGGTTAATTTTAGTCAAGTTAGATTCACTCTCAAATAACACATTTTCCACAAACTCCCTGTGTTCGATACCCATTTACCGCTAGCTAATTAGTTGTATTTGGATTAAATTTGATTGAGACTTCGACCTCACGTCAAATTTTGGCGCCGTTGCCGGGGAGTAGTGCGCAACGTGTGTTATTTTTTATCCTTTTTAGTTTGTTATTTTTCTGGTTTACGCTGGGTGTGTTAGTGTGCAGGTATTTACAGGTGCATGCGTACTAGAAGCTCTCACAAGCTTTCACCATTGGCATTTGATCCGGAGATTGAGCGAACATTAAGAGGGAACATAATTTTACTAAGAGAGAACAGAATCAGCGGTTCACCAACAACACCAACTACACCAATCACACCAATTCGATACATAGATCCACCACCACCACCCACTACGGGTGAACTTATACCACCACCTTTCATACCATCCTCCACTCAACCTTCACCAAACACTACCATGCCGAACACCACTACCAACCCTATTTCACCTCATGATGTAACACCAACTCACACCACCCAACCCATTACCACTCAAGAAGTGCCTACACTCACTTTTAATCGTTCTACTACAAATTCCACCACTTACTCATTTCTTCCCAGTTTCAGGTCAATCATCCTCAACCTATACATTACCACAAGGTTCAACTGTCGTTCATGCTACTTCTACATTTAGACCATCGAACCAGTCGGGTTTGCAATATACGACTCTTCCATTTGGGCAATCATCGGGTATAGGAGGAGATGGATATGAAGAAGGATATGAGGATTTTGAGGGTTATGAGGAAGAAGGATATGCATATATGGGTGATGGGGAACAAGGAGAACTTACATACGTGCAAGGGCAAACTCAAAGAATGACAAATGTTGGTGGGTTTCAACAACAACAAATTATACCACAACATATTCGGCCAAGGCCACAAGGGCCACAAGTGCAACGTCCTATACCATTGCAACAAGTTCGTCCACAAAATGTACAACCATAATTCCAAAGGCCAATTCAACACCAACCGATGCCACAACAACAATTTCAACCACATGTACCACAAGGGCCTATGCAAAGGCCAATGGGTCCTATTCGCCCAAGGGTTCGGTTGGGTGTGCCAAGAAGGCATCTTAGAGAACATGCGACAGGCATTGAAGCGCATTTTAGACCGGTAATCACTCACAATCCTTCACCGGTAGTTATTCCTCACAATGATCAAGGGAGGACCTTTGAAGTGAGAACCAATTCATTGCAAAGTTTGCCGAAGTATAAGGGTCTAGCAACGGAGGAACCTTATTTTCACTTGGAAGCTTATGACTCGATTTGCAACACTTTTGGGAGTCAAGGATTTTCGGTCGACGATGTCAAATTGGTATTATTCCAATTTTCTCTAGAAGACAAGGCAAAGAAGTGGTTTTACACTCTACCTTCAGCATCTATCTATACATGGGCGGAGATGCAACAAATATTTTTAGATGAGTTTTACACTGCCCAAAAGACCAATGATGCTAGGAAGGGGTTGAGGAGCTTTCAACAACAACAAGGTGAGATGTTTCATGAGGCCTTTGAGCGTTTCAACATGATGATTAAGAATTGCACTCACCATGGAATTGAACTTTGGGAATTGATGAACACTTTCCATGAGGGGTTGAGTGCCGAAGATGCTCGCTACTTAATGTCTATTACCGGTGGCACTTTTGGTACGAACTATGAGCAAGACGATTGGGAGTTCTTGGAGCAAATGGCAATTACATCAAAGAGGAAAGCTCAAGCATCAAAGAGAGCATGACCGGCCGTTACCCGAACACAAGTGCATGCGGTTGACGATGGTAATGTTCAAACCTCTAATCAAATATATGATGTTTGTGCTATTTGCAATGAAATAGGTCATGCGGCTGAAAATTGCCAAGGAGCGGTAGAAGGGCAATATGAGGAAGTTCATGCGGTACAACGTCAAGGAGGGGGTGGTAGAAACTACAAAATGAATTCTAACACTTACCACCCTGGGTTGAGGAACCACCCAAATTTTCGGTATGGGAACCCTTCGAATCAAGCTAACCCGAATTTTCAAGGAAGTCAAGTTAACTTTGGTTCACGCCAACCTTATAACAATCAAAGTGGATATAGAGGTGGGAACAACCAAGGGTATCAAAGGCAATATCAAACGGGTCAAGAACAAGGGGGTCTTCGGGTGGAAATGAGATGATGGATATGTTGAAGAGCACGCAAGCGGAAATGCAAAAGAGAAATCAAATGGATGACGCTCGCATACAAAAAGATGAGGCCCGCGAGAAAGCAATTCAAACTTTGACCACCCAAATGGGTCAACTCGCAACCGAAGTGGCGGACTTGAAGAAAAACAAAGGTCAATTACCAAGCGACACTAAGGTAAACCCGTCTCATAATACTTCTAGAGGTAACAATGTCAATATTCATCATGTAAGTGTTTTGAGAAGTGGGAAAGAGTACAAAACCAATCCTTCACCGGATTTGGTTGATGGGGTGGTTGAAGACATAATGGGTCAAGATAGTGAGGAAGAAAATGAACCAACTATTATTTCTTCTAAAAAACCCAATTTTGAAAAACCCGAAATTAATAAAGAAAACGAAAAGAAAAATGAGGATGAGGGACCTAGTCAAGTACCATTTCCATCGGCTTTATTAGATTCGGGTAAGAAAAATTTTATTTCAAAACGGGGTCCTCAAAAGGAAGAAATGTGGGAGGTTTTCAAACAGGTTAAGATTAATCTTCCTTTACTTGAAGCAATCAAACAGGTACCCGCTTACGCCAAATTCTTAAAAGAATTATGTACCCAAAAAAAGCAACAAAAAGTGCCTAAATTGGTTGACTTGACGGAGCGGATAAGCGCGGTTTTGAAAGGAGATCTTCCTCCTAAGCTACAAGATCCGGGAACACCTCTTATAAACATTCAAGTGGGAAATTTTCAAACTGCAAGGGCGTTATTGGATCTTGGAGCCGGAGTAAGTATTCTACCGGGGGGGGGGGGGGGGTTATATGACCAATACGATTTTGGTCCATTGAAACGGGTTGAGACAACGGTGGTATTATCCTATTTGTCTCATAAACTTCCTCGGGGTATTGTATGGGATGTGATAGTTAAAGTCGATGAGTTTTATTATCCCGTGGATTTTCTTGTGCTAGATTGCTCATCCGCGGACCTAATTCAACAACAAAATGTTATTTTGGGTCGGCCGTTTTTAAACACCGCACATGCCGTTATTGATTGTCGATATGGTACGGTCGACATGACATTCAGTAATAGAAAGATGATATTAAATGTTTTTACTAACGGTACTAACGTTTATGGTGATGAGTGTTTTCTAGCAGATTTCATAGATGGATATGACCCAAAGGAGTTCGAGGAAGAGATTTTGGGTTCTTGTGTTTGTGATGTGTCTTTGCAGATGCATGCATGTGAGTTGGAAAAGGAAGAGAAGGAGCAAGAGGCTCTCGCGGTGAGAGAAGGAAGACCACCATGGACCCACCAAACGGATACTTTACCGGTGGAAATTGATTCGGGTACAAAGCCTTCTTTGGAATGTCCACCAAGTGTGGAATTGAAAGAGCTACCAAAACATTTAAAGTATGCATTTTTGGGGGAGAATGACACCTTACCGGTGATCATTGCTTCAAATTTGGCGGTAGCTCAAGAAGAGGAGTTGGTACGGGTGTTGAAGGCTCACAAGGCGGCAATTGGGTGGACGATAGCCGACTTAAAAGGTATTAGTCCATCCATTGTAATGCATAAAATCATTACAAATGAAGATGCAAAGCCAACCCGCGAAAAACAAATAAGGTTGAACCCGAATCTAAGAGAGGTGGTCAAGAAAGAAGTTATCAAGTGGTTGGATGCGGGGATCATCTATCCCATTTCGGACAGTGCGTGGGTAAGTCCGACTCAGGTAGTACCTAAAAAATCGGGCATCCAGGTAATAAAAGATGAACATGGTGAGCAAATCGCCACCCGTCCGGTCACCGGGTGGCGAGTTTGCATTGATTATAGAAAATTAAACGCCGCTACCTCCAAAGACCATTTCCTGTTACCCTTCATTGATCAAATAATTGAAAAACTTTCCGGTAAAAAATACTACTGTTTTTTGGATGGGTATTCAGGATATAACCAAATAGCAATACACCCGGACGACCAACACAAGACCACCTTCACTTGTCCTTATGGCACCTTCGCCTTTCGGCGAATGCCATTTGGCTTGTGCAATGCACCAGCAACTTTCCAACGATGTATTATTAGTATCTTCTCGAACATGGTTGGAGAGTCGCTTGAAGTGTTTATGGATGACTTCTCTATTTTTGGCACTAGTTTTGAATCGTGTCTCAATGAATTACAAAAAGTTTTAAAACGATGTGTTGAGAAAAATTTAGTGCTTAGTTGGGAGAAAAGTCATTTTATGGTGCAAGAGGGTATTGTGTTGGGGCACGTGATATCCGACCGGGGAATGGAGGTAGACAAAGCAAAAATTTGGGTAATTTCATCTCTACCCCCACCAAAGAATGTTAAGGGGGTGAGATCATTTTTGGGACACGCGGGATTCTATAGAAGGTTTATTAAGGGTTTTAGTGTAATTACAAAACCTTTATGTAACTTATTATAGAAAGATGTTCCATTTGATTTTAATGACGAATGTTTGTAAGCATTTCATGTGTTGAAAGAACAGTTAGTGAAGGCTCCTATCTTGCAACCACCGGATTGGTCAAAGCCGTTTGAGATTATGTGTGATGCTAGCGACACGACCATTGGAGCGGTTTTGGGTCAAAGGGTTGATAAAAAGCCGGTGGTAATCTATTATGCAAGTAAAACTTTGTCCGAGGCGCAACTGAATTACACCACAACCGAGAAAGAATTATTAGCGGTGGTGTATGCCTTGGACAAGTTTAGATCATACATTTGGGGGATCAAGGTGATCGTGTATTCGGATCATAGTGCGCTCCGATACTTAATGGAAAAGAAGGATGCAAAGCCCCGATTGATTCGTTGGGTGCTTTTGTTGCAAGAGTTCGATATCGAGATTCGGGACAAAAAGGGGTGTGAAAATGTTGTTGCGGATCATTTGTCCCGGATCCCATTGGAGGGTGTTGATAACCCAAGTGAAATTAATGAACGGTTTCCCGATGAGCAATTGTTAGCTTTTCTACTTTTGTTGCACCCTTGGTATGCCCACTACGTAAATTATTTGGCCAAGGGTGCAATTCCGAATCATTGGACGAAGAAGAGACGACAACAATTCTTGAGTCAAGTAAAGCAATATATTTGGGATGAACGGGATTTGTTCAAAATCGGACCCGATCAAGTGATAAGAAGGTGTGTTCCTGAAACTGAAGTTTTAGAGATTTTTACCCATGCTCATTCGTCGGCATGTGGAGGGCATTTTAGTGGGAACAAGACGGGTTACCGGGTGTTATCATGTGGGTTTTATTGGCCTACGATTTTTAAAGATTCTCGTGAGTTCGCCCGAAATTGTATCAATTGTCAAGAAGTTGGAAGCATATCGAAGCGGGATGAAATGCCTTTACAACCAATTTTGGTGGTTGAGGTGTTTGATGTTTGGGGGATAGATTTTATGGGTCCGTTTCCTAACTTGAATGGGTTCTTATACATATTGGTTGCTGTTGACTATGTTACGAAGTGGATAGAAGGCATTGCTACAAGGACCAATGATCATTCCGTTGTATGTAAGTTTGTACAATCCAACATATTCGCTCGATTCGGTGTGCCAAGGGTGATAATAAGTGATGGCGGTTCACATTTCAAAAATTTTAATTTTGGGAAATTGCTAAAGAGATATAATGTGAACCATCGAGTGGCAACACCGTACCATCCGCAAACAAGTGGACAAGTTGAAGTGTCCAACCGTCAAATTAAAGAGATTCTCATGAAGACGGTAAGAACGGATAGAAAAGATTGGTAAAGTAAATTTGACGATGCGTTGTGGGCATACCGGACGACTTACAAAACTCCAGTTGGTACTACCCCTTATCGGATGGTGTATGGGAAGGGGTGCCATTTAACAATGGAGTTAGCACATCGAGCGCATTGGGCCATCAAGATTGTTAATGCGGATTATGATGAAGTGGGTCGAGTAAGAAAGTTGCAATTGAATGAGATTGAGGAAATTAGAGATGAAGCCTACGAATGTGCTTCCGCATACAAAGACAAACTGAAGAAAGTTCACGATGCAAAGATAAGGAAAACGAACTTCGAAGTGGGTCAAAAGGTGTGGTTGTACAATTCGAGGTTGAAAATGTTCGCGGGAAAACTAAAAAGCAAGTGGATGGGTCCTTACATCATCCGAAGAGTGGGAAGATTTGGTGATGTCGATATAGAAGACGAACAAACAAATAAGCAACAAACGGTGAATGGGCATCAGCTCAAACCGTATTTGGAAGGTAACGACATCAACAATCTCGAGCTTGACAAAATGGGTTACATTCTACGCCCATTGGATGATGAAGAAACTTGAAAGAGGCCCAGGTTTGGTGTTTTGTACATATTTTAGCTTAGTTTTGTGTTTGGATTAAAGTCCCGTTTTAAACCGGTGTTGGAAAAAAGTGTGGGGAAATCCGTACGAATTTCCCGGACATAGTGTTGAGGACAACACGGGTTTTTAACGGGGGGTAGGGATAATTTTCATGTTTTCGAAAAAATTTTAAAACCATAAAAATTATAAATTTGAAAAAACTAAAAAAAACAAACGAATAAAACATAAACATAAAAAAATCTGATGAAAGTTGTTTTAGGCTCCCCCCCCCCCCCAACAAATGCCCAGAGGCCGTCGTAAGCTACAGTGGGGGGCGTAGCTTACAGTGGCTTCCATACCAAAAAGAAGCCTATGCCAGCAAGCTCCTGATCTACGGCATTTGTTTTCTCCCAGACACCGCCGTAACCTACGGCAAGGTGCCGTAGGCTACGACACCGAGTGAAAAGGTGGGGTCGAACCTGTCGGCGTTATATATAAAAAAAACCGAAAATCATTATTAATAATAATAATAATAAAACAATTACTAAAAATCTCTAATGTCTCCCAACCACACATATCGTTTAATCACCCCAACCACATATTTTTCATTCTTCCATTCTTCTTCTCCATTCTTCTACTCAAGAACCCTACTTCTCCTCACCTTCAAATCTTCATAACTCCTTCATATCTAGTCCGATTTCAGTGATTCTTGGGTCCATTTTGGGTGAAATTTCACAAGGAATCCAGATTTACATTTGTATTTCAAAGATTTCGTCATTTTGGGGTCGGATTTAAGCGTAAGGGTGCCAAAATTTTGGGGGTTTTTGTGGGTTTTTGTGTGAACTTGAAGAGTTTGTTATTTTCATCTTCTACAACACTAAGGTATGCAACTTCTTGTCATTCTTTGAAGTACATTGAGGTTTGTAAGTTTTCATTATGTTTTTGCTTGCACACTTGCTTGTATGAGATAGATAATAGGATTTTGTGAAGCATTGAATGTTTGGGTGTAAATGTGTTTGATGTCTAGTGAAAACTTTTGGAAAAAAAATTGATTTATAGAGACATCATGCCGAATTTTTGTTTGAAAGGATGAATTTTCGGTTTTTATACATTTATACCCATAACATAAAGCAAGTGTGGGGAAGATTTTGGAGTTGAACTAGCTTGAAGTGTTTTGTGTGGTTTATGAATGTGTGTAGGCATGGTGAAAACAAAGGGTAAAGCAGTTGCAAGTTCGTCTAACCAACCTCAAGGGGAAGAGGATCAACCAAAGAGGAGAAGATTGACATGGGTTGGTGATCCGGATTCGGAGGAGGATGCGCCTCCAAGGGGTCCAAAACCGGATTGGACATCCAGTTCATTACTAGACCAACCTGCGGAATGGAGAGAGGACTTGTTTCACGAACAAATAAACAAGTTGAAGCAAAGGGCTGAGGCATTTATTTGTGAAAAAGGAGATCTGGGAAGCTGATTTTGGGCCGTTTGGGATAACGGCAAAGTTTAAGGAATTGGGTTGGGGGGCAGCTTTGAAGTGTTATGATGGCGAGGTGAAGAAGATGTATGATACTCAGATTCAAGAGTGGATGGCTTCACTCGAATGTCCCTCGTTTAAGGCCCCACAAAAGATGAAGCTCGTTGGATGGTGTAATGGGGTAAAGGTCGAAATGTCTTATGATTCATTGCGCCGAATAGCAATGTTTGACGACCTACCGGCTGGTCAAAACATCTACCCAAGCCTTAAGGATCTCTACATCGAGCCTGAGAAGCACCCTCAATGGCAAAAGATGTTGGATTATCTCTTTCTTCAGGGTACGACACATGGTAAATTGTATAGACGAAACTTGAGAATGGAGGCAAAGTTGTTATTGGTTCTGTGTACATACAATGTCATCCCGTGGCGGGGTGAAAAGATGGAGGTCCGGTTTCAAGAGGTGCCGATCTTGTATATGATGATGCATGGTTCTCCCAAGGTTCCTTTCCGATTTCTAGTATTGAACAACATTTGGTTGAGCCGGAATAGCGGGAAAGAAAAATTGTGCCTCATTGCCGTTTGATCACGGCATTGTTAATGAAATATGGGGCAATTAAAGGCGATGAAAAAGGTTCTTACAAGAGGTTTAAGCCGTTTGACTTAAAGAATCTAGGGCCAGGTTGGGAGTACAAAGAATCGGAGAGGTATCATAAGCTGAAGACAGATGGGAGAAGATGGAGAGTTATCAAAGCGAATGCGAGACCACTACGACCGGGTGAGGCTAATGAGCCCGAAACGACTAATGAAGAAGTTAGTGGTGACGATGACTACCGTGAAGACACGTTCATGGTTGATGCTCAGATAGGGGGCGCTGGCCCAGGTGGAGTTTAGGGAGCGGGTGTACAGTCTGGTTATGTGGGGAGTGCATTCGATTATGCACAACAGGCCTATGATCCTTATTGGGCTCATTCGGGGAATATGGGCCAAATTATTGAACAAAGGCGACCACCCACTTTTGGCGAATGGACTGAACCCAACCAAATGCTCTTCGATCAGCAAACTTTTATGGGGGCGAGTATGGAGAGGGCTATTAAGCAGAGTTATGACATAAATGAGCAATGGAATCGTGCTCATATGTATGCCCATGAGGAAGAAGTGAACAACCGTTACTTAGACGACCGCCAGAGACGCTTGCACGATCAGTGGCATGCGGGCCAACCACTCGAAGCAGATCCGCCAGTTGTGGATTATACCACACTGCCACCGTATGATGGTAGCGTGTCGTATCCCACCCCACCATTACATCATTCTCAATGGGTGGATCCACACGCTATGAGTTATCAGCAGGCGAATCCAAGTGGTGATCAAGGTAGTAGCAGCGGTAGCGGAGCTTTTGGGTTTGGAGAGTGGAACGACATGATGAAATCCATCTTCGGGCCTCCACAGCCGAAGTACTACTAGCCAGGTCGTATCTTGCTCCTTTGTACATTTTGTGTATATTTTTATCTCGTATGTTATGTTTATGTTTGGGAGGTAGGGTGGTGTCTTGATGTTGATGTGTTTTTGTTGGGATGTGTTAGCGGTGGTGTGTTTGAATTTTCATAAAAAATATATATATATACAAAAAGAAAGTTGGGATTTGAGAGTATTAGCGAAAGCTAATGTTGTTGGTTAAAAGCGACCTTTCCCTCAAAACCATACATTGGGACAATGTATCCCAAGTGTGGGGATGGGGGAAATTTTTGAGAATTTAAAAATTTTTGTAAATCCGAGCGAAAATTGTCAAAATTTGAAAGCTTGATTTTGTCCCGCTTGACACACCGACACCTATTACTAGTCTTTTCTTGGTGAGAATTTAGGCCACATAAGATTGTTATTGATATTTCTTTGTTTAAGTAGCGGTGTGTGTCGTGTGTTAATAGAACTTGTGTCCGAATTCTTGTTGAAGCCTAGGATTAGCATGCTTGTGAAAATGATAGGGGATTTTTAGGTAGCCTCATCTAGACGTGTGAGAGTGTGGGATTGGTGGGTTGGACCTCATACTTTACATATATGAGCTTGGTATTGTCAGGGGTGGGGGTTTGGTCCTTAGAAAGCCACGTTTGAGCCTTAGACCATTCGGTTGCGACCCAAGCCTACTTCCTATAAATTTTACCTTTTGAGGTGACCCGGTTTAGGAGATTTAGCATGTAGTGTTGATGTTCTTGCATATATTATTGAAGTTTGATGTGTTATGAGACAAAAAAAAAATATGAGAAAAATACAAAAAGAAATGATTAGTTTGTATGGTAGTTGAGAATGTTGAAAAAGTATGTATATATTTGGTGTTTGCTTTGTTAGAAGTAGAAATAAAAACCGGGTCAAATCAATTAGCTCTTTTATATATGCATTCCACCATTTTCCTACCTTTGCACCTAGCCCCATTACAACCCGTAAGTTCCTTTGATTCAAAAGCATGCTAGATATTGGTTAGGAGGAAACTTGATTTTTATACAAGCTTATTGTCGCACACACACACACACACGCATTGAGTGGTTTAGCATTATGCTAATAATTCTTGTTACCGAGATATTTTTGTGAGGGGTGTGTCTTATGGTATGATTGAAAGTTAGTAGAAGGACATCATAATTCAGCTTGGTTAGCATAATTGATCACTTGTGGTTGTGAATAGTTGTTGAATGGGTTGCTTGGGACAAGCAACGGGTAAGTGTGGGGATGTGACGGGTGGTCTATAGGACAACCCTTAAGGCCTTTAAATAGACTAAAATCCCATACTTTGTCCGGTTATTTGCTTGAATTTGGTAATCACAAGATGTTGATTTTCCAGGTGTTAAAATGCCCCAAGATGTGGGATTTAGGAAGTTTGGATGGATGTGGGAAGTTGGCATCATCACGATATGAAGAAATCAAGTCTTATTGGAGAAACAAAGAAGAAAACATCACTCAGTGCCGTAACCTACGGCTGCTGCCGTAGGCTACGACACCCCATATGTGCCAAACTTCCTTGCCGTACGACAATATAGACCCGCCGTAAAGATTTGGAGCTCACCGTAAGCTACAATGAGCACCGTAGCTTACGGCGCTGAGTTTGACCATCATTGACTGCTGACCGTCGTAAGCTACGGCGGCTGCCGTAGCTTACGGCGCCGATCTTACCCAATTTGTAACTTCCACATTAAATTGCCATTTCATGGTTTTTTATGGGTGGCTTGTCATTGGTTTTGGTTACACAACACTTGTGAATGAATTTTGGTGCATCTTAGAGACTTGGGAGTTTGAAGAACACTTGTGAATTTCTAGTTTTTATGTTGGTGATTCCTATGAACAATAATACTTTTGCTATGATGTTGTTTCAAGCCATGAGTGGCTAAGTACGCTATGATCATCTTTGGTGGAAGGTTTTGTAAGACTTTATGCTTGAATTTCGTATTTCTAGAATAACAATTCCTTTCTTTATTGAATTGCTTGTTATGGTGTGTGATTGATTACTAGTAAATTGTTGATTCTTGTGCTAGACTAATTAGAAACCATACGTTCTTGGTGCCGTTGGCAATCGAGATATCATGGGTATAGTTAGGCTTGGGTAAGGGTTGATTGGTCATCGGGTAACAACCTCACGTTCTAGGAATCTGAGTACTTAGTTCCCTTTCATCACTGCAATTAATCACATATGAACTATGCTGTGTAGTTCTTTCTAGTGGAATGATAGCATAAATGTCAAAGCAAAACCGGAAACTGAAGATGATCGTTTGTCTCTAATTTGTTTACAACCAAAACTTTTCTCTTGCAATTTAATTAGTTAATTTTAGTTTTAAAACCAATCCAATCAAAACAACTCTTGAATTTTATTTTATTTGCAATTAGGTTAATTTTAGTCAAGTTAGATTCACTCTCAAATAACACATTTTCCACAAACTCCCTGTGTTCGATACCCACTTACCGCTAGCTAATTAGTTGTATTTGGATTAAATTTGATTGAGACTTCGACCTCACGTCAATGTGTTCGGTTCTTCATATTCGCTTGATCTTCATCCGGGAATCATAGACGTTCACCTATGATCAAAACCAACTTAAGAGTTAGTTTTGATAGCTTATAAACATGTATAAACAAGTTCCATAAACATACAAACAAAATAAAAATAAAATTTCAGAATTTTGCCTCTCGCGCCACGCGAGAGGCTCCTTTTTTTCCTTCGCGTGTCGCGACAGCACCCGCGTGTCGTGCCCGGTGCCCGGTTATCCTTCGCGTGCCGCGGGGGAGATCGTTTTGCAGCAGGTCCGCATCTGGGACCTGCATTTCTGCCAGCTATGTTTATTTATCAAAAATCAAACTTTCAAAGGCCATAACTTTTGATCTAGAAGTCCGTTTTACGTGATTCTTATTCCTACGCATTTGAAATTTAATTCTCCATCTTATGGAGTTAAAACCTGATATTCAACTACTTCAAAAATTCAGATTTCAAGCTCTCGGCTTGAAATTCCTTTTTAACACTTTTGACCCGTTTCATGATTCATTAAACCACTTTTGTTTAAATCATTGTAAGTTTTTGAGATATTCATTATCTCAAAACCATTAACTCGTGAGTTCAAAACTTTCATACATTATGCAACTAAAGGTTGAGTTATGGGCAAAACTTCATTTTGACCCGTTGAAGGGATTTACCATTAACTTTAAATTTCACTCTTTCCTTTCACCCATCATTTTACTACATTAAGGTATCTACCTATACTTCGTAATCTTAATGCAAATTCCTAAACAACCCATATGGGTCGTTTGCTCAATTCACCCATTAAGGGCTTTTTGGTCAATTTTAGTCCTTCATTTTACGACGAAAGACTTTCGCTAATATTTGACCAAAAATATCGCTTTTAACAATAATTCTAAATATGCGTACCTGGCTCAAGTCATAGGATTGACCCGTTTAAATATCTTTCACTAATAATTTCTAATTAATACCAACGTGAACCGTATGATATCTCCTGTAATCACAAAACTCAACAAGCGATCAACAATTAATATTGTCAAATGATTTTACGAATGTCATATGACCCGTTTAGTCCGAACGACCACTTTCCATTATGAGATGATGTCTAGTTACCATCTCGCCCTTTTACCCATTCCGGTTTACACCATAACATAATTTTTCAAAATTCATTACTAGTTCATCGTTACTTGACTAATTTACCAATTTACCCTTTTTGCCATTTTTTATGGTTTCTCACCATTTTCACTTGTTCCGACTCATATTATTTACGTCGGGACATTATAATTCTATTACTAATTTTTCTTTATTCATTTTCAATACACACAACTGATGTATACTATAAAAAGGGTGTAAGTTCTTACTTACCTTGCATCCGAAACACGCTTTTCCTTCACACTTGATTCGTTTAACCCGCTTCCTTTCCAAGCCTCCACCTAGCTTGTCAAGCGTCAAACTATCATCATAATTCATAAGACGGTTAGATTAGTCATCATTAATTATAACCATTCCATCTTACGGATTTTACATCAAAATTTACCATTTGATTTCATTTTGGTCAGTTTGACTTTTAAAGGTCAAACTGCCCATTAGCATAAGTGATTATACTATGAAACTCGACAATTCATTTAAGCACTTTGTCAAGTATCGATAGACATTATTCTTACGCTACCGTTTTAACTACTTTTCAAGTCTAAGTTCATGCTATTGTTAACACCAATTCAACTTAGCTCTCGATTATCAAAGCTAATTATTTATTTGTTAAGCAAGAACTAAAGGTTTCTATCTACATGTAAAACCCGTTTCATCATAGCATTAGACATTCATCCGAACATCTAATATAATCAAGTTCTACATATTAACTAGTAGATATCATGATTCCAAACACCTATTTATATGAACAAAATCACTAATTTCATCATAATATACAAAACCCATCTCAAGTCACCTATGAGCATTCACTCGAACTTATAAATTGTTCAAGTTTTTTGCTCCAACTATCAAATATGATGATTCTAAGCACATGCATATCATCATCTTTACTATTTAGTCAAAACTCAATTGGCTCATACTTGATTAATTGACTAATCACTAGTTTATAGCACAATTCTACAAGTTTGCATCTAGGGTTTGTTCCTAGACATAGATTCAACCCAATATCACTCATATATACAACATTCATCACAGAAATTTCGATTTTGGTGATCATCATAAATTCAAAACATTACCAAATTACAAAATTTGACATACCTTGTGATCTCCTAGCTTAGGTGATCACGAATTTAGTTAAAGCCCCAATTCTTAGCTTGATTTCCCCTTTGATTTTGAGCAATTTTGATGGGTTTAGGGTTTGAAAAGAAACTCCTTCTTGTCTCTGTGTTTTTTTGTCGACCAAAACACACACAAAGTGTGTGTTTTTGAGCTAATTTTCATTATTAATAATTCCACTTTCAAACTTGACCATTTTATTCCCTCTAATTCATATTTATTAAAGAAGGTTAACTTAGTCAAGTTTTCTTTATCATTCTAAAAACACATAACTAACTAGGTTAATATTTCTAGTTACCTAGTGGGTTCGGGGAAGTCATAACCCGTTTCATTTTAAGTCCCGTTAACTCGGGCTTCTTATAAACTTTGTTTTCTCAAAGCGTTTATTCTCGGTTTTTTATTAATATAGGATTATTTATTAAATCTTAATATTTACGGGTTAATTTTACCACTAACGGTATTTTCCCCGTTTATTATTTTTAACGTGGTTTGATTACCAAACCCGTTTTCGGGGTGTTACATTTGGGAAAGGCATTTAACGCATTGGAAACTTGGGCTATCACTTGGACTACGTAAACTAGCATGGTGAAACTTTTTTTATTTTTTTTATGATGGATATGAGTTTTACTAAACTATATGCTACGTATTCAAACTTGTATGCTCGCCAACATTTTTGTTGATAGTATTTTAATACACGTTGTAGTTTGATAGTAGCTGGGATTCAAGAAACGAGCTAGGATGATGCTTAGAAACTCATTCTAGTTAATTAGGCAAATTTTGGAAATTGATGATTTATCATGATACTTTGATACATTTTGTGGGATTGTGAAACATGGTTGATGTTTTTAGACAATTTTATGGAATCTTGAATTAATTTATATTGAAACAAATAACGTTGTGGAACCTCTTGAGCAATCTGATTCGCTTATTGCCACGCCCTGATGTTTCCGTCATCGGTTGGGATGTGACATACCGGCACTCCTTGATGAGCTTTGATTTCATTTGTATAAACTTCTGACATCTTCTTGGATGTGTATGTCTCACGAATCAGAATAAATTGAACACCCTTCGTTAATCTATCTACGACTACCCAAATGGCGTTAAATCCACGAGTTGTTCTTGGTAATTTGGTTAATAGATACATGGTGATGTGTTCCCATTTCCACACCGGAATGTCTAACGGTTGAAGTTTACCGTAAGGCTTCTGGTGTTCCGTTTTTACTTGTAAACAAATTAAGCATTTTTCGACATACTTAGTTATGTCTCTTTTCATTTCGGGCCACCAGTTGTTTTGTTTCAAGTCTTGGTACATTCTGGTAGCTCCCGGATGAATGAAATAATGTGACTTGTGAGCTTCATCAAGAAGAAGATTTTTAACACTACATGTGTTTGGAACCCATATTCTACCGAAACGAGTTTTCAATCCATTATTACCATCCACCAAGTCTTTTAGCTGGTCCACAATTCTTTCCCTTTTCCAATTCTCTTATTTTGCAGCTTCGATATGTGCCTCTTGGATTCGTTCGAGTAAACCTGAGGTTATAACTAATTGCATCGACCACACCCGAATGGGTGAGTATTCTTCTTTTCGACTTAACGCGTCTGCCACTATGTTGTCTTTTCCCGGATGATAGTGAATTTCACAGTCATAATCTTTCACCGTTTCTAACCAACGACGTTGTCTCATATTCAACTATTTTTGATCAAAGAAGTACTTGAGACTTTTATGGTCAGTGAAAATAGTACATTTCACACCATACAGGTAATGCCTCCAAATCTTTAAGGCAAAAACCACCGCTGCCAACTCAAGGTTGTGTGTTGGATACTTCTTTTCGTGAACTTTCAATTATCTTGAAGCATATGCGATCACTTTTCCCTTTTGCATGAGTACACACCCGAGACCAAGCTGGGATGCGTCATAATATACAACCATGTCGTCAGTTCCATCTGGTAAAGTTAATACCGGTGCACTAGTCAACTTTTCATTGAGTACTCGAAAGGCATCCTCTTGTGCGCTTCCCCATACGAACTTCTCATCTTTACGGGTCAACTTAGTTAATGGTGTCGCAATTTTGGAGAAATCTTGTATAAATCTCCGGTAGTAACCCGCAAGTCCTAGGAAACTCCTAATCTCTGATGGATTCTTCGGAGGTTTCCATTTAGACACCGTTTCTATCTTGGACGGGTCCACCAACATCCCGTCAGCACTTATAACATGCCCGAGAAACTGCACCTTGCGTAGCCAAAAGGCACATTTCGAAAACTTCACGTAAAGTCTTTCCCTCCTAAGCGTTTCTAATACTTCAAGCAAATGGTGCGCGTGATCCCCTTCGCTCTTTGAATACACTAGAATGTCGTCGATAAATACTATCCTGACTTGTCTAGCATCGGTTTGCAAATGCAGTTCATGAGGTCCATGAAAGCCGCGGGTGCGTTCGTCAATCCGAAAGACATTACTAAGAATTCCTAATGTCCATAACGCGTTCGGAACGCCGTTTTTGGTATGTCTTCATCTTTCACCTTCAACTGGTGATAGCCCGATCTTAATTCGAGCTTTGGAAACCAACTTGCGCCTTGCAACTGATCAAATAAGTCGTCGATTCTCGAAAGCGGGTATCGATTCTTTAGCGTGAGTTTATTTAACTCCCGGTAATCAATACACATCTGCATGCTTCCGTCTTTCTTGTTTACGAATAATACCGGCGCTCCCTACGGAGAGACGCGAGGCTGAATAAATCCTTTGTCGAGTAGGTCTTACAGTTTCGACAATAATTCTTGTAGCTCTGATGGCGCTAATCTATACGGTGCCTTGGCTACCGGTTTTGGGCCCGAAACTAACTCGTTTCTAAACTCCACCTCACACTCAGGTTGTATCCCCGGTAAATCTTTTGGAAAACATCTTCAAACCCACGATTGGTACGTCTTTAATCTCGGGTAACTCTTTAGTCGAATCATGTATGTAAGTCAGATACGTCTTACATCCATGTTGAACAAGCTTACGAGCTTCCATCAATGAGCATATTATGGGATTACAACTTTTCTACCCAAAGATAGTAACATGTTTCCCGCTCGGAGATGTTAGTTGTATCTCCTTACGGTAACATATTACTCTCGCGTGATGTCGAGACAACCAATCCATCCCGATTACCACTTAGAATTCTCCCATCGACATTGGAATCAAATCGATGAAATATTCTTCATCGTCAATGCTCAATTTGCAATCCCGGCACATATCACAAACAATAAAACTTTTATTATTACCTATTTCTACTTCTAGAGGCACAGCTAATTTCGTTAATGTAAATGTAGGGTGTTGAATAAATCGATGTGAAACAAAGGATCTATTCGCACCCGTATCAAATAAAATTCGTGCTGGAATTGAGTTTACAAGAAATGTACCTAAAACCACATCAGATTCAACTTTGGCCTATGCGGCCGTTATGTGGAAAGACCTTGCCCTTGACTTCCGGGTTTCGGACTTCGTGTCGGTTGTTTCTTTGCTTCCAACCAACTCCGGGCACTCAGACTTTTTATAACCCGGTTTGTAGCATTTTTAGCACACCGACACTTTTCTCGGGCAATTCACAACCATGTGTCCCACTTTCCCACAAGTAGGACATGGTTTATTCTTGAAATAGCATTCGCCCTTATGAGCTTTCCCACATATCTTACATTGAGGTGACCCCACTTTGATGATTCCTTTCTTCAAAATTTCATTAGGATTTTGCTTCTTCGTGCGGCTTGGATTCACATCCAACACCCTCATTTCGCCTCTTTCAATTTGTTTCTTCAGTTCGATCTCTCTTTCCCGTGTGGCATTTACGATTTTCATAAGATGTCAGTATTTTGAGGGAACCATAAACTCCCGATACTCCACACTTAACATGTTGTAATAATAGTAGATCTTCTGTTCTTCTATTTGAACTAGCTCATCACAAAATCTGAGCTTGTCTAGAAACACTCCACTAATCTTGTCTATCGACTTGCCCTTTTGCCTTAACTGGATAAATTCTTCCTTGATCTTGTTGATCACGGCTTTTGGGTTGTGATGTCTAAAGAATGGTACCTTGAATTCCTCCCACGTCATATTTCTCGGGGCCTCGATTCCTTGTCCCTTTTTCAGATTTTCCCACAATTCCTTCGCTTAACCTTTTAATTAACCAGTTCCATACGCCACGAAGTCGGTCTCATCACAATGGGTTCTCTCGAAAACCCCTTTTATGTCACTAATCCATCGTTGACAAACGATCGGATCAACTTCGCCATTATAGATTGGGGGTTTACATGCCATAAACTTATTATATGGTCATGCTTCCTTTTTACCCTTGTCTCTTTCTTGCGTGAGACTCTTTTTCAGTTCGTTTATCTTATCATCCACCACCGATAAGATTATAGTTTGTAGTCTATCGATGAACTGCGGTAGACTAGTTTTTAAAGCCTTTTCGACCTCCGCGGAAATCTTATCTTGCATCTCTTTAGTTAGGTGAGATGCCGAATCACCTACGGTTGCACCAGACATTTCTTTAACTGAAATGTCCATAATATTTGGTTAATAACTTATTCAATTCATTTCCATTCCGTTACATGGAAATTTATACTCCATACACTTAATCATAAATGATGTGTTATTCCTTTTTCGGTTTGGTCAAGTATATAACTTGCCTCACCTTTTGTACTTAGTGTATTTCCTGGGTTCGAGCGTATTAATACACTCCTCCCATACACTTTTATATCTCATACTACATTAAATCTTTCAATCAAAACTCATTTATAATTAGTTCTTACCGGATGTCTTGATCAAGCCTTGAACCGAACACATTTGTCTTAAACCTTAAGCTCTGATTACCAACTTGTAAGACCCTTATATTAATACTCAATAACTCATATAAAATATTGAGCATTTATATACCAAAAATGTCGTTTCACAAAAACATCATCGTAACGACGTTTATATAAAGTTCAAAACATTTAAACTATGTTTAGAAAAGTTTTACATGAGTTCTTAATAACAAAAGAAACTATTATTGATGCGGAAGCTTCATTTTAGTGTGTATTTGGTTCTTTCGCAAGCTTGATCGCCATCCCAAAAGTACAACTGATCATCTATAAACCAAACCATCATAAAAGTTAGTTATGATAGTTTTAAAACATGTTTAAACAAGCTCATGACATAAAACCAGCAAGAAAACAACTTGTCGCAACCCCGTCCCCTAACAACCCCGGGAACAGGCGGTCGCGACCAGTTTTGGTGGTATCTGTGTTTTATCATTTTTGGCAGCGGAAATTACATAAGGACCGTAGTTAGGAAATATTTTATCAGAGTAAAATACCACACTTTCATAATATTAAGCACGTGGGAATAATCCCAAGTTTTAAGTACACACATTTTCATAGGGATAAACCCTATTTTATTTAATAAAATGTCTCTTTATTTTAGGTAACTCTATAGCCACTTTTTCAAGCCTTCAGTGCTGTCTAGCTGGCTTCTATTTGGCTTTCACATTTTGTTACCTGAAACGCGTTTAAAAACATTTTCTCAGTGGGAAACACTGGTGAGTGAATCCCAGTTTAATTAAATTTAATAAAGACCATTGTACAGTATTGAGGGCGGTCATGCAATTACATTTGTTTCCATCTATTCAATTACCACCCACGGTACAGTCAACCCGACTTGTGGTCATGTTACTCCTCGCAAGGTAGTAACAAATTTTGTATACAAAACCCCAACATACCGACGATAATTGTAGAATACAAATACTCAATCACTATTTAATATATTATTAATTAAGTGAGGTTTTGTAAAAATAGTTAACAAAAAGGAGATTACTCACATTGCTGTCTTAGGGTTTCCTTTAAGGATTTCCTGATGATTATCTATAATTTACACAAATGCACACGTGTTAGTATAATAACCCAATATTTACATTAGTAATACCCTCCCCGAGACGTCATTCCAACAACTACGTCGGGCAGAACCACGACAGCTGTTACGGAACCCTGGATCAATCGGGCAGCGTATCTAATACGTATCCGGGGTTATGATACTTACAACGAGATAGAACTTTGTTAATTAGGAGGGGGTATTATACCCGGAAATTAATTCAATTATGTAAGAATTCGAGAGAAAGAAAAGATTGTGAGCGAGTCGACTGAATAGCCGATGCCCTCTTTATATAGGGACTGAATTGAAGTCCGTCGCGGCCCGCGTAAGATTAAGCTGGGGCTTACGCGGCCCGCGAAATAGGGTGATAGGGCGTAGCCTTGCTGATTTGCTAATTGTAGATCTGACACGATGTTGACACGTGGCACACTAGGGTGTCGCCCTGAATTTGGGCTGTCGCGCCCCGCGTAGACCCTGATGTGGTCTTACGCGGCCCGCCAGAGACCCCTAAAATTTGTTTTTAATTTATTTTAATAAAAATAAAGGTATTCGGGGACCGTTTTCATGCTCGGGGTGTATTTAGAAGCGTCCAGGGCTACGTTAAAGGTTCCGGGAGAGTTATTATATTTATGGAGGTAAAGAAGTACATGACTTTAAATTTTATGTTAGATTTGTTATCATATCTATGATTAGTTATCTTCAAACATGTATATATATATATATATATAAGTGTATTTTAGAACATATTAGGGTATTCTAAATATATTAGGGGTGTCGAAAATATTTTTGGAGGGTTGTTATACAACTTTTGCCAGTTCCGTTAACCATCGCGTAACGCGACGAGATCATAACTCAGCCTTCGCGTGACGCGAAGGCCTTGGCGGGGTGCGACGACAAGTGGTGCCACCCGTCGCGTAGCGTGTAACA